>JAXGGA010001477.1:0-151059 GCA_038373865.1 Uloborus plumipes | reverse complement strand
TTTTAAGGTTATATTATTAGCATATCAATTCCATGTTCTCATCAATACATATCTTTGATTATGAAATTCAATTATGGTACATAATATACCGAATTGCTGGGTAATAAAAAAAATCACTCTGGCATACTTAACTATATGCTGTTTTTTTCAATTATCCTTGTGAAAATTTATGCTATAGCTTACTTTGGCGTTCTTCATGGGTGATATGATTTTTGCTTCTTTAAAGGGGGGGGGAGCAGAATATTTATGAAAAATGTTCCTGTCTCTTTGTCACGATGTTTTGTTTCGAATTGTAGAAATTCCATACCGTGGGCACAGGCCCTGGGTACTAGCTCAATGTATGGCTGCTGAAAAATAACAATTGAAGATGTAAATAACATTAAAATCTAACTGCTTACGCAAGCACTTTGCCTCCAAACTGTCACACACCGGTCCTTTTCCCCTCACTTCAGCGGAAAGTCCACGAAATTTGAAGATTGAAGCCATGCCCCAAATCCCTGTACCCCCCCCCCCCAGCCCAAATATAAGGCACTGACAACAACGCTTTGGGAAAAAATCATTCTTTTGACAATGTTTCTACTTTAGTCCTTTTTGTCTCTTCTGAATTCTAACAAGCGTGGCCGGACCCCGTCTCGCTATCACATGATGATGGAAGTGTCAAAGCAAAATTCAGGGTCACCCTGCAGAAAGGGGAGAAAAAAGAAAAAACGAAAAATGAGTTTTGACGCCTTAAATTCACGTTATGTTTTCCGTAATAAAGAATTGTGATAGGTGTGTGCAGTGGCGTATCCAGGAATTGATTTTGGGGGGTGCACATCGAACATCGACACTGTGATGAGAAAGGAAAAGAATCAAGAAATATAGTGAAACTTTAAAAACGCAGTATTTCGATTTAATTTTTTCTATTGAACGTTGCTTAAAGGTTTTTTTTTTTTTTCCCCACAAAAATGAATATCATGCAGGAACAATAAACATATTACGAAAAAAAATCTCAAGCCAAAAGTACTGAAGTCTTCATCGGAAAATTGATAGATCATTTATAATTAAAAAAAATAGTTGCATGATAAAAAATATTTTTGAAGGTCCGAGAATACCAAAATGAAATTTTTTGTACATTTTGGTTTTTATGAAGTTTTATTTTATGTTTATTTTTGTTTCATCAAAGATCAGATTTTTCTTAGATTATATGCACGCATTTTCTCATGCATATTCTACAAAATGTCCATTTAAACGTCCTTCAGATGTTGGGGAACGTGGTGCTAAGATTTAAATAACGGGTCAAATTGGAATGTTAAAACATTTTAACTCTTCTGCGCCACATCCACCTAGCAATATACTAACTATATTCTTAAACCTATAGTCGATTAGACGATTTTCAAATATAAATTGACTTAAAAATCAAAGGGAATATATACAACTCATTTTCAAAATTTCATACACATATTGTAATAGTTTGCACTTTCTGGAAAATTGTTTTTGTTTTTCAGCTATTACTTCCTCGTTTTTTTTAAATCCCAGATGTGCTCATTGATTAATTCATTCATTCGTATTCCTTCATTAATATTTCAACTTGTTTATTTATTTATTTCTAATAAAACTTTTAATAATAAAATAAAAACTTTCATTTCATCCCATGAGAAAAGAAAGTAGAAACTGATCCCTTTTTCTCCAAGGCTGAATCTACTGCTGAAATGAGCAGTAATGTTTCAATGTAAGTGTTAATATAAAAAACATTTTTTTTTAATGTGCGAGAAGTTTTTAAACAAAAATCAAATTTGTCACATTTCGAAAAAAAATAAGCTATCCCACATTCTTAAATTTTTTAAAACATTTCATTGTTGAAAATTATCACTCAGCTGACATGCAATAACCGGCAAGTTGGACTTATTTTTAAATTACTGATATTGAAAATTACGTTCGTTACTGTTGTGTCAAGCTTTTATAGCAAAATATCTAGGCTGTTGTGAGAGTAATTTTGCTTTCCATAACTGATATTCTGAAACTAAAACCCAAATGCTAGGCATAAAATAACTCTCAGTTATGAATGAAGTATGTACACTTAACGCATAACGAATGAAATGAATTTAACGTATACTTTGTGTTTTGTTGATTTTTTCTTTACGATGTCAAATAATAATATGACAATTTGTTCAAAATAATCTTTCAAAAAGAGAAAATAAGAGGAGGAGCAATGCTTAAACACATTTAAATCATTTAAATAATTTGCAATTAATAGGAAGCTTAAATGTCTAACAATGTTTGTGAGAGGCGCGGGTACATCGCTCATTTTCCTTTTACATTTCCACAATTACAGAATAACAATTAGTGTTGCTTCTTATTGTCGAAAACAGAAAATAATATGACAACATTTCAGTGTCCATAAAGTATTTTCCATTGAAAAAACCTGAAGCATATTTACATGAAGGTTACATGTTTTTTTAAAATTCGGTGCCACCATTTATTATAGTGTTACAAAATCTTGGGAGGTGCAATGGTCCCTTGGCACCCCCCCTGGATACGCCACTGGGTGTGTGTTTTCCTTCGCCATGTGTACAGGACACTATTGTCTTACGTGGTGGCCAAGGAGCAGGGGCCGGTACACAATCCGGGAGCTTGCGCAGCGGGATGCCCTGTTGCAGACTTTGAATCCAATCGGAAAAAAGGACTACATGACGCCTGAGGTCTAAAAAGATAACAATTAGCAATTTGTCTTTGCTCAAAAAAAAAAAAAAAAATCAAACTTTGAATGAACATTCCAGGACCGAAAGTTTGATTGCGACCATCAGATTATAGCCATGTTTAAAATAAAAATTTTAAATGTTAGATCAATTTTTAAATGTTTGTAAATTAAAGCAAAATGGACTAACTCTATATGTATTCGTGTTCTGCTGCAATATCACTATTAATGTTTTTTTTTCCTTTCAAGAATAAGAGCCATAATTATTTATTTATTAATTTTTTTAAGTATTTTTTATTTATTTATTTATTTATTTTTTTGTGAGGGCAAAGGAAAACTTAATTTCTAAGTATTACTCGAAAACATTAAATTTTGCTTTAGAAGCCTAATCCATTTGCTGACGACACTAGCTGCTAGATGGCAGCATTCTCGCGAAATTCTGAATATTTAATGTTCGGCAGAGACACGGGCACATGACGTCAGTTCTGTTCCTCGTGCTTTTAAACTGATTCTAATGTTCCCAATCAGGTGGCGTGGTGTCTATCACCCCAAAGGAGGATTTAGCTCCTCACGGGGTGTCATATTCTTGAGGGCTATTAGAGGGTTAAGGCTACAGTGGACAAATAACATTGATTTTTTCAATTATTGATTTATATGTCTAAAACTTTGCGTGCTTGTATTATTGTATATTTACTACATCTAAAAGCATAAAAAACACAAATTAGTGCAAAAACCATGAATACTTTTTTTCAAATTTCAAATTTAAATATTTTTTAACAAAATTTCAAAATGTTCCAGGCGTCGCAATTTTTGTTCAAACTTTGAATTTCCACTTAATTTTCAATCATTTGGCATGATTGCATAAAACAATGCATCACATGCAATGTTTTATGTGATAGTTTATAAAAGATGGCTGAAAATAAAAATTTTCAGTTGAAAAAATTAAATAAATTTTCATTTTCAGCCATCTTTTATAAACTATCACGCAAAACATTGCATGTAATGCATTGTTTTATGCAATCATGTCTAATGATAGAAAATTAAGTGGAAATTCAAAGTTTGAAAAAAAATTGCGACGCCTGGAACATTTTGAAATTTTGTTAAAAAAATATTTAAATTTGAAATTTGAAAAAAAGTATTGATTGTTTTTGCACTAATTTGTGTTTTTTATGCTTTTAGATGTCGTAAATATACAATAATACAAGCACACAAAGTTTTAGACATATAAATCAATAATTGAAAAAAATCAATTTTATTTGTCCACTGTAGCCTTAAGAGTTTAAAAGATTAATTTTTTCTAATAAAAAAACCAGTGAATATAGACATTGAAAACGCACCCGAAACCGATTTTTCAGAGTTCATACACGGAATCACAATAACAAGTTGAAAAAGAAACCAATTAAAATTTAGGAGCTTGCTCCTCATACCCCGTAAAATCTTAAGGGAATATTATATCATTATATATTATATCATCTCCAAGTTTTCAATTTTTTTTTTTTTTTTTTTCGAATTTGTGTCAGTGTTTTTAATTCCCCAGATTCCACTTTGAAAATAATTTCATAAAAATTGTACTTGTGTGTGTGTGTGTGTGTGTGTTTTTTTTTTTTTTTTCCATGTGATTCACATCACTGCTCTAACATTACAAAAGATGACCTGCAATCGTTCTTTTGATATGAAGCAGTGAGTAACCGCCCCTAAGCAAGGGGGGCTAAGGCAGGAACATGCAACACACCGCCAACTCGTTCATTTCGATCCAAGGACTGCATTTTCGGGCTTATTATGCCCTCATCAGCATGGAATACGAAAGTGAACGAGTTGGAGGCAAAAATCCTCTTACAGAGCAAAGAGAGCCGAAAAAACTGGTAGCTAATGTGAAATTAGAATACCAGCGAGCGACCGCACATGGGAACGGTACAACTCGTATATTTTAAGGCAGAGCTCGGGTATAAAGCAGTGAGTAACCGCCGTTTTTTTCGGCTCTCTTTGCTCTATAAGAGGATTTTTGACTCCAACTCGTTCACTTTCGTATTCCATGCTGATGAGGGCATAATAAGCCCGAAACTGCAGCCCATGGATCGAAATGAACGAGTTGGCGGTTTATTGCATGTTCTTTTGATAGTTCGATTTCGAAATACCACTGGAAAACGCTGAACTCCCTAAGGGTTCGACTAATGCCATATTTCGACCCTTGGAACGATGCCAATTACTGGCCAATTGTCAAAAGACGGCCAATGGCCGATTAATTTTTTTAATTAATCGACCAATGAACGACGAAAAAACTTCACAAATGTCGACTAACGTGCGTTTCAAAATATTTTTAAGAAGCAAAAAAAAAAAAAAAAATGCTCGGTACATCGTAGAAACCAATGGCAAGGCAAGCCATTGCTTAAAAGGAAAAAAAAGATGGATATATAAATATGATAGCAAGATACCCCGTTACACTTAAATTTTAAATCTTTTAATGAAAATATCGCATCGAAAATAATTGAAAACTGGATAAAGATAAAAATTTATATGCTGCCGAAATACGTTTCAGATAAAAGAAAAGGTAAAAGAGATAGAGAGGAGGATTGAAAGAATTGTAATATGGAAAGTCACACAAGTGTTTAAATGTTCAATATTAAAAAACGGAAGTTAAAAAAAGTTATCAAGAGATTTATTACATTTAAAAAAATTAAAATATAAGCATAGAAAACAGAAAAATTGCTTCTGAAAAATAAAACTATTTTAGGTTTAATGAAAAAGAAAAACTTTTCCTAAACTCTGCGCAAAACTTACCGAGCAAGAATTATTTTGTGTTTTTACCGTGAACACTTTGTTTTAACAGATGTACCGTAAAACGGGGAGAATCGGTACACTTTTCAATTTTAACAGATGTACTGGAAAACGGGGAGAATCGGTACACTTTTCAATTTTGCTTGTAAAAAAAGTAGTTAAGATTTTTTTTAATTTAATTTTTTGGGAAAAACTTCGGTCTTGTTTTACTTTTGATATTCCAAGCAAAGACAAAACATATTGAACAGTTATTATTTATGCATGTAATGATTGAGAGATGTTGCGATTCGAACAGATGAAAGGGGTCAATCGGGACACATGTTTTTTTTTTTTTTTTTTTTCAATTTAACCTCTAATAGGTCTCACAAATATTAGTAATGTTGATGGGTAAAAATAAGAACAGATAGTTACTCTCAAATAAAAGTTTATATTCTATACCAGGAAAAGCATGATCTGTCAAAATTTGAAAATAATTTTGAACTTATGAAAAATTTAAAGTAATTTCAAGAAAATGCAGTCGATGAGCCCTTTCGAACGAAAACCTGAATGTTGGTAGTAGTTTTATTTCGCGCCAATTTCAATCCCACGGGATTTCGAGATTGGGTTGAGCCAATCCCGCTGGATCCCGGGATCTCGCGGGATTATATCAACTCTGTTAAATGCTCTGTAAATTTTAATCTTTTTAATTTTTTTACGTGGATATTAAAGGGCTGCTTTTATTACTTGAATTGCTTTTCGTGCGAGTTTAATTCAAGTTTTTTGAATATTAGGGTGGGTCGTGGTAATTTGGGTATAAAAATGACCTACTTTGAGCTTTCCAGTCCTGTAAAAAAAAAAATTATATATATTTTTTTCTTTTTCTAATTTCACCATAGCATTGTGACTTTCTAGAATAGTTTTTCACAAATTTCAAGTTAATAGATGCATTTGTAAATTAATGGCTAATTAAGTTTCACTCTACCTAAATTACCCCGTGGACGGGGGAATTTGGGTATAGTAATGGTTAGAGCAAAGCCTGGTTTTTAACAACTACCCTACTTAATTTTTTCAAACTTATGTTGAATGTAGGTATAGTATAAATAATGATATAGTATAAATACCAATTTTTATGAGTATTAAGACAAATTCTAGGTTACAAATAAAACAAATTCTAGGTTACAAATAAAACAAATTCTAGGTTACAAATAAAACAAATTCTAGGTTATATACAAAAAATTGCACAAAATGACTAATCAATTATGGAATGGGCAGTAGTTTTTTGTGAGAGAACATTTAAGCAAATTAAAAAAATCTTCCATTATAGTCTGGAACAGCAAATGTATCTGAAATCTGTCCCAACTTAACCCATTCAACATCATCCTCATCCGAGAAAATGTAACGTTGACCGTCACCTTCACATTTCCTTAAAAATTTAACGCTGTATTACGAAAGTATAACTTTCTGGACTTTCAGGATCTTGGGCAATTATTTGCCCCCTGAATTCTTTTTTAGTTTTCCCACATTCACTCTGATAGTTTATTGAAACCCATGATCCTACATGGCTTGTAGAAGACTAGGAAAGGTTATCTTCACTTTTTACTTTTGTTTTCTCGAACTGATTCATCTTGTTAGTTTTTGCAGATTTTTTATTTTAACAGGTTTCTCTGAAAGTGCTTTGAATCTTATAGCTTTAGGCAAAATAGTGGGCTTCTTTTTTCGCTTTTGTAGTCCGTTAAAATAATCATTTGTCCTTCTGATTGGTAAATGAACGGTATACCAAAATTACCCCGTGTTTTTAAATCATTAATTACATGAAAACTAATAGTGATAAATTTTTCAATTTAATGACAAATTAGAGTAGACATATGTAATGTATACATACCTGAATTTGAAAAACATAGTCACATGTTCATTCGAAACACTATTTGGAAGTAGTTGGTTCGCATTACACTGCCATTTTCAAAAAGTTTAATTTATTTTTTTATCAATTTCAATAAAAGTGTTGGAAAATTTTTTTTTAGCATATTCTCATAGGTATGGAGGATGATTATAACTGTGAATTTTTGTAGGTAGCTCAAATTATTATATTTTTCATTTTATTCAATAAAATGTATTTTATATCCAAATTCCCCCGATTACCCAAATTACCCCGACCCACCCCACTAAGTAATCTACAAGTAAGCAACACTCGATAGTTCGCAAAAGTGTTCCTTATGTGTCTAATGTATTGAGTCAATCGAAGGAATTTTCGAGCGATTGATGAAAAGAAAAGTGAAATATGTTGTTGGTTTAATACAAATTAAGAGCAAGAATCTGAGAAACTGCCACGCCTAGCATTATGAGGTGATTCATGACCTCTCAGATTTTTTCCAAAAAATTACCAAATGTTTATTATCTTATGGAAAGACCAAATCGAGAATGTTTTGTTGTAAAGTTGAGTTGTTTAGTTTTTATGGATCCCTAAAGCTGAAGGTGCGGCATTAAAAATTAAGCGGATTTTCAAGACATGGAAGTTGCTATGAGCCAAAACTCTTACCAGGAACTGTTGAACTCCAACTTTCTTTTTGTATATAGAATACAGAAGGTTCAAACTTTACAAAATGAATGTTAAATTTGAGGTAAGTTGTTGTAAAGTCAGTGAAGGCCCTCAAAACAAGGCATTTTTGAGGTTTTTTAGCGTTTTTGAGGTCTAAAAACATCTTGTACATTGCAGTTGCCACGGCAAAAGTAGTGTCGTTTGAAAGACCAGTGTAAGCACTTTAAAATAATGTATAAATAACCGAGGAAAGTTCAACGTGCTTTTAGTTGCGCAAGGCCGAAATATGAAAAATGTCATATTTTACCGATATTCAAACGGTCATAACTTCATCTGCCAACAACATATTGAAATATTTTTTTTGCCAATGTCATACTCTGTTATTTGTCTTAACAGAATAGTTGAGTCCTTTGAGGCGAAATGTAAAAATTTTTTTTACAAAAGATGCACAGGAAAAATTAATTTTTGGTAAAAAATTTTTTTACATTTCGCCTCAATGGTCTCAACTGTTCTGTTAAGACAAAGAATAGAGTATGGCATTGGCAAAAAAGAAATTTCAATATGTTGTTGGCAGAGGAAGTTATGACCGTTTGAATATCGGTAAAATATGACATTTTTCATATTTTGGCCTTACGCAACTAAAAGCACGTTGAACTTTCCTCGGTTATTTATACATTATTTTAAAGTGCTTACACTGGTCTTTCAAACGACACTACTTTTGACGTGGCAACTGAAATGTACAAGCTGTTTTTGGACCTAAAAAATGCTGAAAAACGTCAAAAATGCCTTGTTTTGAGGGCCTTCACTGACTTTACGGCAACAACTTACCTCAAATTTAACATTCATTTTGTAAAGTTTGAACCTTCTGTATTCCATATACAAAAAGAAAATTGGAGTTCAACAGTTCCTGGTAAGAGTTTTGGCTCATAGCAACTTCCATGTCTTGAAAATCCGCTTAATTTTTAATGCCGCACCTTCAGCTTTAGGGATCCATAAAAACTAAACAACTCAACTTTACAACAAAACATTCTCGATTTGGTCTTTCCATAAGAAAATAAACATTTGGTAATTTTTTGGAAAAAATCTGAGACGTCATGAATCACAGGCGTGACACTCTCTCAGATTCTTGCCCTTAAATAATATAAGCACTTTGAAGCTAATTCTCATGATATTCACCTCCTTCCGAAAGATATTTTTCTTTTCTTATAAGAGCTATTTTTGGTCTTTGATGATGGACTGCAGTTTTCGATTCGAACCGTATGCAATGACCACTAATTTTGCTTTGCTAAATCGAATACAACTTTTTTTTACAGAGTTCCTTTGTTTCTTCATTCACGTTGATCCTTGTTTTATCCGTTTCATGTGCATTTGATTCATTAGAAGGAGATGTCTAATTTCTTTCTCAGAGTTTCAATATCAGTGCACCTTTTTAGATATTTTCTCTGGTTTTGTACTCGATACTGTAAAGAAATATGCTAAGTCTCGAGTAGTAGAAATGTAAATATTGTACTGCACAGCTCATATTGATCCTTTATTCTGTTTTATTGGAAATTCAATCGTCTCCTGTAAATTCATGTTGAATGCTGTTGATTAATCAGTCTGTTGATCCACTATGAGGACTACGGTAATATTTTGAATTATATGAATAGAGTCAAGGAGACAGTGACTTCGGATGGTGACTTCTATAGGTTAGAGGTCAAAGTTATTTTATTTATTTTATTGCATTCTCTTTCGGAAATTGATGTTGAGCATGTTTTAACAATTTAGGATTTTAAAATACATTTACTAATCTAATAGAAGTTTTCTAACATTGCAATTAGACTACTGCCGTGTGTTTTGAAATCTCATACTACAGTTCTTCCTCACCCCTCCCCCTTTGCAACCTGGTTTTGTAGGCATTCATTTTTAAGGGTGATTTGCGAAATTTTGTATGCATTTTATGCACTTTCTTCATAACGAAAAATTTGAAAACTAACGCTCCTAATAAGATTTCCAATTCGTCTTTAACTTTCTACCCACTGTTTCTTTCTTGTTCTCAAATGATCAGTTGTTGACTCCATATTTCCGATGTTCATCATGTGTAACACAAACCTTTTCATGTTTTTTTAGTCATTAAAATAAAAGAAGGTGAGTCAATTTTCAGGTGATACCTGTGAAAACATTCATTATATTGGTGGCAGAAGTTGGATTTAAAGCAGATTTGTGGGATTAAAAATCTTGCGGGATCATGCTCTCAGTTCCGTGGGATTAATCCCGCTAAGAATCTGGCAGGAGCTCTAAGGGAGAGAAATGCATGAACATGCAAACATGGGGCACATGTGAACAAATGATATTATACCTAGTTAACATGAAGAGAAAAATCTGAAAAATTTATGTAGATGGTACCCCTAGTACTATATCTTGCCTGGAGTTTCAAAGTTCTAAACCACTTTGTTTTGTAGTTATGAAAAGATCTTCTGTTCTGGAAGATTCCAGTAAACTTTTATGTCCCAGCTCTCGGAGTAAAAACACATCCAAAGTTTTTTTTTTTTTTTTTGAATTTGAACTTTATTCATCTTAAAGTGGCATTAATAAGGTAAGTTTTTTTGCACTATATGCACTATATATTTTTTAAAAATTGAAGAACATATAGTTTTTTTATCAAATTAGGCCCAAGTTAGGATAAGAGGCACATGTGGACTGGACACATTATGTAGGGGCAGATGTGAACAGTTCAAATGTGACCCAAAATGGTATTTAGTTATTTCAATTTCAAAAATTGTGATTTTTTTTTTTTTTTTAGTACTGAATAGTCTAAATAAGAAATATTGAACAATTAAAAGTTTCAATCTTTAATACAAATCTGAAAGAGTTACAAAGAAAAGAAAGTGAGAACTTGCTAAACTGTTGAAAAAGGAACAGTCAAAAGCTGTAGTAAGTGACACAAAGTCCGACATCAGTTTTGAAGACAGCAACTATCAAGAAATTTGTGCTGAAGTCAACCTTGCACCAGAAAATTTAGCTGCGAATGACTTTGTCCTCGTAGAAATCACTACAAAAAAGACAAAAATTCACAGTGAGTCGTCACAGTGTCCGTATTGAGAAAATGGAGAGTGATGAAGCATACAGTTCATGCGGAAGCAGAAGAATGAAACTTTTACGTTTCCAAAACAGATGATGGTAAACACTGATGATATTCTGCTAAAATTACCACCACCTACAATTTTAGATGGCACATGTCGAGCTGCATTTTATGTTACTTTTTCTGTAAAGCTTAAAGGCTACAATGTTCGTTGAACTGAGTTAATCATGTTGAATACATACCTTGATATTTTCATTGTAAGTGTTTGTTAATGTGTAATAAACAGTATACTTAAAAATATTCTTAGGAGCATTTTATACCATTTTTGTATCCGTCTTTACTTGTGCCCCAGGTGTGCTTACAACTGCCCCTCTACTGGGGCAAATGTGAATAAAATTTAACATGTTTTAAACTTATTTTTTGGCTGGAATTCACTGCCGAAGAAGAGAGGCAACTGCATGAAAATATTTAGCAAATGTTAGATTTATCATATATAGCACTTGTTTCTTCTATATCTCAAATTAATAAAAATATATGTAATAAATTTTTGCTCACGTGTGCCCCCCCTCTTCCCTAGTTGAATTTCACCAAAACTTTAATCGATGTACGTGAACTTAAAATGGTGTGGGTTAAAAGTCAGAGCTCAAACGGAACATTTGAAGTTTTAATAGTCCTAACTTCATAATATCTAATAATTTAGGACGATTAACCCAGCTTTTTCTAGATTTTATCGTATAGGTGTTCGTGATTCGTACGATTTCTGAAAGAGAAAGGAGCCATTACAGTTGGGGGTTCAAAATTTTAAATGATTATAAGAACCATAAAAATTGCTCGGTTCCTTTTGCGGTTTCCGCTAAAACTATTCTTAATGTGAATATTTTCTTGAAAGTGTAAATGATAAAGCTGAAGTTCAAAAAACGCCGATAGAGGGTGCTTTAGATTTTGGAGCTACAAACAACTAATTTGTAGTTCTTTTTTGTATTTCATTAACTGATTTCAAGAGTGTAATTTAAATTTTGAGCGCAAAATCTGAGCCGTTGTGTGTAATTAAATAGCGCAAAAATCGAGCAAGCGTCATAACGTGTGCTATTCTGTTTTCGAACTCGTCGTTTCACGTAAAATAACACATTAAAGTCATCTCTGCGCAAATAATAATCTGAAAATAAAATCCATACTTTCGTGAAGTTCGTTAAAAAAATAAATAGAAGTTAGATTTCGTATTTTTTGACATTTTTTTCTTTTTTCTTTTTTTCCCCCACCAAACTTTTAATATCTTTACTCTGCACCTCATTTTTAGCATTTTTGTGATTTGAAGTATACTTCTAGGCCGAACGGTTGCAAAAATAAAGGTCATGAAAATTAAACACCCTTTATATATCGGGGAATATAGGCAAAAGTGAAATAGTTAAGTTTACTCACCTGCTTCAAAAGGAAAAAATGAGAATTTTGTTCTAAAAATTATTGTACATAAAGAAGGAATAATGTATTTTGTAATACAACTTAGACAGTAATTTTGTACTTTCAAATAAATGATAAATTTTCACCTCAAAAAATGATGGGGCAAAGTGAAAAATACAAAATTTTTGTAATGAAACGTTTTCTATTCGACGATTAACAGTAATTTTCATCAAATCAATACGTAAATCAACGGAAAAAAATATTAATGGAAAATAAAACGATTAAGTAAATAAATAAATAATAAATTAATAAATGATGAAATATGTGATTTAATAAATGTATTTATAAGTAAACGAAATAAACTATTTCACTTTGTCCCATCCACATTGCCCTGTGTGCACTTGACAAATTGCATTGAACATTTAAAATAAAAAATGGCTAATATAAACTAAATAAGGACTGCACTGGACATCAGTTGATCTCAATTAATAGTTTTAATGATAATTACAAAAATTTTATCCTTTTATAATAACAAGAAGTTTTTTGGAAAAACCCAGAACATTACAATAAAGGTATCAAATTTTGAAAATGGCTTGTATAAGTTTTTTCGTTGATCTTTGGAGCTACTTATTTTTTGGCAGGAATCAACAAAATGCGTAAAAACTTAGTAAAATATCGCTAGATAGGGAGAGCGGCAAACTGAAAATATTTTATATTTCACTTTGCCCCGTTATTTCACTTAGCCTCACAATCCCCTACTTAAAATATAGTAAATTTTAATTTGAAATATTGAGTAAATGGAGATTTAAAATAAAGGAATTTTGCAGCTTTTACTGAATCTAGCAAACTCTTTTTCTTTTTCCTAAAGTAAGAACTGCTAAGTCTTTCTTCAGAAAAATATCAATTCTTGAAAATGTGAAAATAATGCTAACGTAAAGAACATTGGTTTCAGTAAAAAAAAAGAAAAGCAATTCAGTCGATGATCTCTGAAACAAACAGTAAAAAATCTTATTTCCTGCATCAGAGCATTTAACTAAAAATACTGTTTTTCGCAACTTTGAAGTTTATCGTATCGGTTAATGAACTGCGATGAGAATTCGCAAAACCGGGCATTTGACATTGATTAAAAATAGCAAAAAAATCCGACATATTATTTTTTTTCCTCTAGTAAAGTGCATCGGTCCCAGCAAAGAAATTTCAATCTATGATCTCCCAAACAAACATCAAAAAATCCCATTTTCTGAATCCGTGAATTTAATGAAATATTTTGTTTTTCATAGCTTTGAAGTTTATTATAGCGGTCAACGAACCTCTATGAGAATTCGGATATTTGACATTGCTTTGAAATAGCCGAAGAATCCGAAATATTTCTCTGAAATTAAACATTTCGTCATTTGTTCTTAAAAAACAGTTCCTGTAACCTGGCAATGAACTTGAAGTTCGGCACTTAATGGGCGCATTTTGTTTTTGAGCTGACGTTGTTATTTTGGGAAGAGGTTTTGAAATTTCAATGTTTGATTTGCTTTTAATGTTTTATCACAGGACAAGCTATTATACCTGAAACATTAACAAAGTTGCCGGAAGAAAGCTTTAGTGGACTTTCCTATTATTTTAGAGTTGCCGCAGTCATTAACTCCGACACAAGCGAAAATTAAATCCAGCACTGGCAGAGCCGCACATGAAGTATTTTGTTTAAATTGGAAAATATTTCATTTCCGAAATTTATTTCGGAACCTTTAATTATTTCTACAAAACAAATGTCAAAGAACTTTGGCCCTTCTTGGCATGCTCTGCAGTTCATTAACCCTTATGAGAAACCTCAAAACTGAAAATAAATGTGTTCGGTCAAATTCTTTAAATGCAGAAAATAATAGCATTTTGTTTGCTTTTGTTTAAAATCATCGATCAAACATGTCTATACTTTGACGGATACAGAGGGCTTTGTCCTGTAGAGGTTGCATTACGCTCCTATGCGTCATATACATGTTGAGATCTAGGTTGCTATCAAAAACTCCTCCATTTTCTTACCTCTCTCTCTTAAAACAATCTATTTACATTACATTCCAAATTAAATTTTACGTCATATTGAAAGATATCCGTCAAAATGTCTGTTTATTTGAACCGGAGCAGACTATGCTTTGTTATGCAGAGTCCACATTGCATTTGTGTGACTCACCAACGAGTTTTAACTAACTTGTAGGCATTCTCGAAGAAAGACTTGATGAGAGATCTTTTTGTTTCTTCCTCTTTATTTTTTTAAGTCTCATTTTACCTTTAACATATCAGATTAAATTTTGCATTATATTAGAAACAAGTATAAGGTTTGAGCATGCAAAGTTAATTCAGGCCCGTCATTGTGTGTGTGGGGGGGGGGGGGCAGGGCAGGGGAGGTCAATTGTCCTTCCCCCGTGGCTTTAAGAATGTAACGTTTTGGTTTTCCGTTAAAATTTGCATCAACTGTACAGTGTACACTAGGGTGGGTCAAAAAAAATTTTTTTTCGAAAATTTAAGTGGCACATGATTCAAAAGGAGTTTAATGGTTTCAAACTAACATGTGTGCATTTAAGCATTATTTTATTCTGATAATTATTTTTGCTGCCGGATTGATTTTGAAATTTTGATCCTTTTACCAAGTTATATTCCATATAGGGTTGCAACAATAATAGTAAATGATACGTTGTTTGCACGTGAACAACCTATTAAAAATCATCTACTCTGTGTCCATACTTGCTGGAGTCCTTGATGGGAGGTCACGGGAGGGCAGTGTGACCTCCCCAAAGCTTTTCATATTCGACTTTTTTTGTCTAACCACGCAGCAAATTTGGAGACAGCATTGCAAAATTACAATTAAGAGCCATTATTTTGAAATTTAGATAAGGTGTGGCAGTAACATTTTTTATTTTCTTATGTGAAAGTATGAGAGGTGACCATTCTGAAATTTTGAGTCTACTAAACATTTTTCTTCGCTTGGTAAAAATTCGCAAAGTTTGAATTTGTGCAGTGAGTGCTCTTTTAGAAAAACTACTAAGACCCGAACTTCAGTGTGCTATAATTCTTTACAGAAACACCACTCCTCGGTTATGTTTATATTTATTGATTTTACTATGTCCGATGATGAAAATTATAGTTATTTTGGTTGAGAATTATCGCTTTCTTCATTTAACAGCCTCGAAAAAATTTTCCATTTTGGCGCAATTTTAACCGGCATTATTTTAGCCAAAATGCAACACCACGAAATAAATTTAGCATATACTGAAAATTTATAGTATGTGTGAAGAAAATATGTAGCACAGAATTTGTTAAACAGTAGTCGAAAACTTTGTACTGTGAAATGAGTAAAAATAGACAACGTTTAAAGAGTAAGGCTCGACCGATGCATCGGCGCCGATGGTTGAAATTTTTTCCATCGGCCATCGGCATCGGCCGCCGATGCTAAAATGAAAAAAACATCGGCCCATCGGCCTCAAAAACATCTAAATGCCGATGTTTTGTTTTTTTTTTTTTTTTAAGTTTTCTTAAGAGGGAATTCTATTTTCTCTATTTTTTACTTCACAATTAAAAGTATGTTCAGCATGTGGCTTGAAATCGGGCAGCAAACGGGACCATACAGTTCTGGGTTTTGGAATTTTCCGAATCGGGCAGATACCGAAATTTTCACAACACAGACACTTTCCGAGTAATAGGTTTGATGCGAATTTTAAGAATTACATTAAAACCTCCGAATAACGGAACCGGAAGTTTTGCCCTTTATTGGGAGGTGTCCGCTTTAGAGAGAATTATGCTGTTTCAGATTTTACCTATTAGTTTAATGCAGAATTATAATATTGAATATGTGCCATTGCCATCTTGCACTACGATACAGATAATTTGTGTATTATTTACTATATCTCGCTTGAACTCATATCATTTTACCTTTGCACTTTTAAATGCTAGCGTGCCTTTTCATTGCAATTTTTAACCCCCCCCCCCCCCAATCTCTTTTACTGTATCTTTCTATTAGAAGCATAGTTCGCCTGCCTACGCATTTTTCTCCACTGTTCTATGATAATCTATGAGATATTTTCATTAAAATATTACAATTGTAAATATGTCGACGGCTTCTATAACTTACTATCATTTTGTCATTACTCAAGTCTATTTAATTTAAACTATATCAGGGGTGGGATTCGATGGATACAATTTCGGAGCAGCTAAAATTCTGTTTTGGAGAGGAAAAATAATTATTTTGGAGCATACTGGAGGAAAAAAAACACCGTATTGGAGCAGGCTGAAGCAGGAAAATTATAATTTTAGCGCGACTGAAGAAAAAAAAAAGAATGCCATTTTGATGCAAGATTCAGCAAAATAAAAAATCAAACTAGGAGCAAAAGTAGCAAAAAAAAAAAGGTGCAAGCTGACTTTTTTATTTCATGGTTATTTATTTTTCAATAAAATAAGTTATGTAAGTGTCGCAGCTTTTAACGAACATGCAAACATTTCTGTTCATACATTTTAAGTATAGCGAAATTCAAGCTATGACTTAGTATTGTGATTTATCTGTTGCCTTTTTAGCCTACTTTCCCGTTAAAAAGAAAAAAAAACGAAAAAAGCATTAAAAGTGGTTTGATGTATCATAAAATTATCACCAGGTCCAAAAAAAAGTCAAACAGAAATAAAAACATTTAAAAAAAATCGAAAAATTAAAATTTGGAAAGTAGGGTTTTGAGATGGGGAATTTGTGTGTCGGTCTGATTGCCCCCTCCCCCCTAATAACTTTTGAATGAAGATTCCGATTTGAACAAACTTTTTTTTGTTGTTGGAAAGATCTCGGCGAGTACAGCTCATTCCCATATTTGATTTTTCATTTGAACAATTTTTGGTGCAACTTTGAACCGTTCAAACAACCTGTCCCGCGACACTAACTTTTTAGTGAACATTCCAATTTGAACAAACTTTTTTTGTTCGGAAGATCTTATCAAGGATACTTCATTCCCGTATTTAAATTTCTGATTTAAGCAATTTTTCGTTAAACATTGAACCGTTCAAACAAGCTATCACCCCTAATAACTTTTGAGTGAACAGTCCGATTTGAACAAACTTCTTTTTGTTCGAATGATCTCGGCAAGGATACTTCATTACCGTATTTAAATTTTCAGTTTGAACAATTTTTTGTTCAACATTGAACCGTTCAAACAACCTTTCCCCACCTAATAACTTTTAAGGGAACCGTCCGAATTGAATAAACTTTTTTTTGTTCGAAAGATCTCGGTGAGGACACCTCATTCCCATATTTCGCTTTTTGATTTGAACCATTTTTCTTTCAATATTGAACCGTTCAGAAAAAGACTTAACATTGCACCTACTGGGAAATTTAAGTTCAATGTAGATCCTGAACTTAAAGGCGGATTTCCTTCAAACTAACTTTGTTAGAAAATGGTTTTGATAAATAATGTATGTAAAGTACTTTTCTGAATAAGCTGCAATGAGGACTCCTTGACTCCGACTCCGCAAGCATGGCAGAAATGCAGGCTCAGAAAAAAATGACCCACTCCTACCATTATAATTTTAGAGCTTTCGACTTCGACTGACGAAACTAATTTTTTAAAACCGACTCCAACACCGAATCTTCGACTCCAACTCCGCCACTATGGTAGAAATACAGGCTCGGAAAAAAAGACCGAGTCCTACTATTAGAATGTGTGTGCCTTTGACTCTGAATCTACCTGTCGACTGCGATTTGTGACTCCGACTTTTCAACCCCAACTCTGAATCCTCGACTCTAACTCTGACTCAGCAAAGAGCAAACATTGCAGAAATGCAGGCTGGGAAAAAATGACTGACTCCTACTCTTAAAAGAAATAACCGTGCACGCGATTTTTTTCTTTGTTTATTCATTTGTTTTATTTATTATTATTATTTTTTTTTTTTTTTTTGGCAGACGATTTTTTGTCTAACAAAAATTACTCATTTAAGAGAACATTTTATTATTTATTTAATCAATTATTTGATTTTAATTATGGCGACGGATTAAAAATGGAATTCGAGACATTTTTTGGAACGAGTTTTTTTTTTTTTTGATAAAATGTGTTTTGATTTTTTGATTTGCTTCCTATTTTTCATTCTTTTTTTTCAAAACAATTAATTAATTTTTCTACGGAAGAACTATAAAAGCTGCATTGTTTAAAAGATGCAACAACTTTATTTATTTATTTAATTTTTTTTTGTTTACTTTTTAAGTGTCTAGTTCATCAGATGAAATCTGCTTATTTGGTTTTTAGAAATCAGCTTTATTTGCTAAAAAGGTACGTTTGACATAATTTGTCGTCTCAGATAATTAAAAGAATATTGATCAGATACTAGAATACCGATGTCGATGTACGGAAAAGTAGGCTCGTTTAGTTCTTGATAGAACTTCTTGTTTTGTTCAACTTTATGGTTTAAAAATATCTTAAAGAATTTTTCCACTCACACAGTGTAATTTGTTGACTGGTTCCCTTTTTTTTAATGATTAAACAACATAATGGGAAGTTCTTTTACCAAGTTTGGTGTATCTAAATTCACATATTATTGCTGAAGTCTTTTTTTTATGTTTATGTTAAATAATAGAGCAGTTGCCTATTACTAAACACAGTGTCCATTTCAAATTTTTATCTCAAACGTTTTCGTATATGTAGGTGGAACTTAATTCACGAATAAAAGAGTATATTGCGAACCGATGTGGAATTGCTTTACAGAGATTCATGTTACAAATATCGACAATTTTAATAGGAATTTTGTCAAATACCGCCCAGCCGATACCGAATTCAGCATCTTATTTTTTTCTCCATCTTTGTTGTATCTTTCTTTGTTCGTTATAAAACACTTTGCGATTATATCACTCAGTTGTCACCCATTTATGATATTAGTTTGCATTGAAATTAAAATTGATTAGTCAAAAAAAGAGAAAGAAAAAGTTAAAAGCACATTTGGTACATCGGATTGCAGCTAAGAAAGTATCTGCATGACTACACCTAGTACCAATGGTACGAATGAGTTCTCAACTTACTGCGTCTCTCTCTCTCTCATATAACTTTTATCGAGTGGTAGTAAAATAGAAATTTAAGCCCAAAATCTGAATGACTGAAAAAGAAGTAGAATGAAATGAATATATGACACATCAAATCTCTTATCAAACATTTATTTTTCTAATCATTTGATTTTTTTTAAATCCATCGGCCATCGGCCGATGGAAGAGTAAAAAAATCGGCCATCGGCCATCGGCCAACTTTGAACAATCGGCCAACAATCGGCATCGGCCCATCGGCCAAAAAATGCCATCGGTCGAGCCTTACACTTAAGACTAAAAAAATTCAAAATTTAATAAATGTAATATATATTTTTAAAAGCTAACATTCCATATTTTTCAAATATATCAGCCAATTTTTAAGACTTGCTTAACTTTCAGAAAAATTTGCCTCATAATATGAACATTATTTTTCAAGGTTGCAAAAATGTTACGTTAGTCACACTGCTATTTTGGTTGAAAAAATATCTGTTGTCAGTAATTTTATTTTAAATTCTTAGCAGAAATAATACATGTACACCATCTACATTGCAAATCCACCAACACAGCGAAAAATTAGTTTTTATCATTTAAGTTACAGGTATAATGAGTTATAAAATCAGCTCTGAATGTTACGTTAGTCACGATGGAATGACCCTATATATATATATATATATATATATATATATATATATATATATATATATATATATATATATATATATATATATATATATATAGAAAAATTTACATAGAGAAAGAATTTTAACGAGTGATAATTATAAAAATTGCTCTTTTTTATCACAAGAACGATATACCCCCCCCCCCTCTCTCCAACTTTGATTTCTGATTACGCAACTGTCTTGCAGCATTAATTGCTTTATTGCCAGTGCGATGACGATTTATAAAGTCTACTTTTACCCCTTATTTGTGAAGGCGAAGAAAATTAGTGCTTGAGCTCTTCACTTATGCATTTGAAAATTTTTCTCCCATCAGCTAAATCTGGAAATACTCTTCTTATTCTTCATTATTGAATTCTTTCCCCATGCGATTTTTTTACACGCAAAGAGAGGAAAACAAGGTCTTGAGAGTATGGTTAGGAATCGGCGATGTTTAACAAAAGCATATATTTTTTATTCTCCGCACAGCAGCATTAGTTGACTATCTCTGCCATTAGTTGATGAGTAGCTCAGTAGAAAGATGAAGAAACAGAAAAGGGAGAAGGAAATTAATTGCCATTAAAATTGCCATTAGAGAACTTAAAAACAAATAGGTAAAATGATCACTAAACATATTGCTCAGGTGACACAGAGGAAATCAAACTGAATTCTTCAATCCAATTCGATACAAATGTTTTTGAAAATAGTCATATTAAGTGAGTAAACAAAAGCAAGCCACTCTAATAGACCGAGTCAAGGAACTATGGATAATATGTATACGAAGTAGAATATTGCACTCCTTGTCCACGTCTGCATACTTACAGAAGGATATACACACACACACACACACACACACACACACATATATATATATATATATATATATATATATATATATATGAGCGATTCCATACCAAATCACCGAAAAAAAAAAAGTTGGTCGCACGACCGACTCGGATTTTTTTTTTAATTTGGTACACAGATTGATGGTATAGAGGTATGAAAAAGCCCAAAAGGAAAGTTACCTGCTCCACTTATTTCCCGAGATACGGGTTCTCGAAGTTTGTCCGGACCTTCAAAATATCAAAAAATTGATGTTTTTTAATAATTTTTTCTTAAAATTTCTACTCATGCAATATGAAAGTGTTTGATATCTACGGAAACTAGCTACTCCTGGCATTCAGAAAAAAATGGCAATGTTTATAAAGAAAAATGTTAAGGTACACACTCTTAGAAGTTGCCATCACAAAAATTTGATTTTCCCGATTTTGCTAAAATTGAGGAATTTATTCCAAAAAAAGGAAGACATAACCAAAGGTTTACTCACTTTCTGGTAGTGTACAGATGTTTACTATAAATGGTTACACAATGCATAACTTTGATTTCTCACTCCTTCTTGGAAATATTTTAGCTTAAAGATAAGCCATAAGGCAAAAAATGCGTTTTTGGCCATCTTGGCAGCCATTTTCTCATAAAGGGGGAGCAGTAGAAACTTTAATTTTTTTTTAAAACAAGCCACTGATATGTTAGCTATTCACAGGAAAAGAGTTTACTTTTGGTTATTTCTCCCATTAAGAGATATCCTGCTGACAGTATATGCATGTTTTTCGCGACGACCATATGCTTTTGTTCCCCCTCTTATGGACTTAAAATTAATTAAACCAAAAAATGATATATTTATTAATAGCTGTATTATCTACTCAATATGTCATGAAATGTAATTTATTAAATCATTGAACAATAAATTAGATAATTGATGAAAACACGAAATAGTATTTCTCTGATGCCTGAGCATTATGCATTCATAATTATAAAGCACTAAATACTTTCTTGAGAAATTAACATAAAGGAGCTCTAAATATTTAGGGGAGAGTGGTAATGAATGGGCCACTTTCTGGTTTTGAATTTTTGTAATTTTTTCTAACACTTTGTTTTAACTCTAAATTGGTGTTTTAGTTACTTTACTTATCTGGCTATCTAAACAAGTCATAAAAGTTGGGTTAGCACCTGTCTATAATGAATTATAATAGAAAATAAAAATTTTGAAATTAGGCCCATTCAACCCCACCTATGGGGTTGAATGGGCCATCGAAGGTAATGAATGGGCCACTAAATGAATTCAATGAAAACATGTGGATTTAATCTTTTATTTGCTGAATATGACAAAATAAATGTGGCACTTGACATGATGATACAAAATCATACTGATATAAAATTATATAAACATCAAAACTGATGCAATTAAAATAAAACTGATGCATACCAATTGTAGCAGAAAAATGACTAAATAATGAGATTGTAAGAAACAAATAGACATCAAATATACGTAAAAATAAAACAGATAATACACACTATGATTTAACAAAATTTATATATTTCAAAAATAATATTAAAAATCACTTTCAAAAACTTAATCTTCATTTTCAAACTTGTCAAAATTCAATTTTTTTTTAAATTTACTAGACATCGGGAATAAGAAATATCTAACTTAAGTTACCAAGAAAGAAAATGAAATTGTACTGTGAGGAATATAATATGAAGGAGAGAGGGGTCTTTTTCAAGCCACGCACTGCGACCAGAGGTCTATTGTACTATAGGAATATAATATAGATCTGCAAATTATATTTAGAAGTTACTACAAACCTATTTTGACGACAGTAATCTTAATCTATCTATGACAGTCAGTTGTGTTTCATATTAATGCGAAAATCCAAAGAAAAGGAAGAAAAACAATATTTAGGTGGCCCATTCATTACCATGACATAGTGGCCCATTCAGCCCCACCTATACTTTTGGAATACATTTAGGTTTTTTGAGTACATTGAATTTAGATAACATCAAAATACATCTTAAGATTAGTTTATAGATATGGAAAGACTAGCTTATACATATGTATGCAGTGAAATACTTGGTACATTTTAGTTAGGAAATGTTTTACTAAAAAGGGAAAAACTTACTTTTCAGTCAGATTCTTGACCATGCCACTCTAGTTTGAAAATGGCTCAGCGCAAACTAATGAAAATTGGATGAGTTTAATAGAACAAATAGCTACATCTATTGGTGGCATCAAAAAAAAATTCATGCAAATACTTTTTCATATTTTGTTAGTGGCCCATTCATCACCATGGCCCATTCATTACCACTCTCCCCTATATTATAAGCAATACCCAATCTTGTGATTGGGATACTCCTGTTTTTAATTGAATAATTTCTTGAATATCACATGAATATCAGGAAAATAAATGAGGTCTTTTCATTTGATGTAGGATATGTTATGACAAATTTCATTTGATGGGCTACTAACTGAGCATGGTGATAAAGAGCTATTTATTTCAGCATCGAATTCCATTTTACCTTATTAACAGTTAAATATTTACAAAATAATTAAATAAATAATTTAATATAAAGCCATGCTTGAAGAATTAAATGAGTGCAACTAATTTATTCCCATACTGATCTTTACAAAATTGACATGCGTTGAGCACTGATAAGAACTGACAAGAAAAAGTTTACTTACTAAAATACTAGTTCACAGATACTATAAAGCGTACATTCTATTTTCTACAAAATAATACTGCAACAAAGAACAAGGGTATCCTCCTGTTTATAGATATCAATCAGGAACATCCAATCACAAGATTGGGTATTGCCTATGAGATAAATATTCGAAGCTCCTTTATTTTAATTGATTTTTCAAGACATTCTTTGGTACTTACCCCTTTATACCCTTGTTCTTTGTTACAGTATTATTTTGTAGAAAATAGAATGTACGCTTTATAGTATCTGTGAACTAGTATTTTAGTAAGTAAACTTTTTCTTGTCAGTTCTTATCAGTGCTCAACGCATGTCAATTTTGTAAAGATCAGTATGGGAATAAATTAGTTGCACTCATTTAATTCTTCAAGCATGGCTTTATATTAAATTATTTATTTAATTATTTTGTAAATATTTAACTGTTAATAAGGTAAAATGGAATTCGATGCTGAAATAAATAGCTCTTTATCACCATGCTCAGTTAGTAGCCCATCAAATGAAATTTGTCATAAAATATCCTACATCAAACGAAAAGACCTCATTTATTTTCCTGATATTCATGTGATATTCAAGAAATTCTTCAATTAAAAACAGGAGTATCCCAATCACAAGATTGGGTATTGCTTATAATATAAATATTTAGAGCTCCTTTATGTTAATTAATTTCTCAAGAAAGTATTTAGTGCTTTATAATTATGAATGCATAATGCTCAGGCATCAGAGAAATACTATTTCTTGTTTTCATCAATTATCTAATTTATTGTTCAATGATTTAATAAATTAAATTTCATGACATATTGGGTAGATAATACAGCTATTAATAAATATATCATTATTTTTTGGTTTAATTAATTTTAAGTCCATGAGAGGGGGAACAAAAGCATATGGTCGTCGCGAAAAACATGCATATACTGTCAGCAGGATATCTCTTAATGGGAGAAATAACCAAAAGTAAACTCTTTTCCTGTGAATAGCTAACATATCAGTGGCTTGTTTAAAAAAAAATTAAAGTTTCTACTGCTCCCCCTTTATGAGAAAAATGGCTGCCAAGATGGCCAAAAACGCATTTTTTGCCTTATGGCTTATCTTTAAGCTAAAATATTTCCAAGAAGGAGTGAGAAACCCAAAAAATGTATTGCGTAGCAATTTACAGGGAGGACCTGTACACTACCAGAAAGTGAGAAAACCTTTGGTTTTGTTTGCCTTTTTTTGTAATAAATGCCTCAATTTTAGCAAAATCTGCAAAATCAAGTTTTTGTGGTGACAACTTCAAAGAGCCCTGTACCTTGGCAATTTTCATTATGAACGTTCTAGTATTTTTTTCGGAATGCCTGGAGTAACTAGTTTCCATAGATATCTAACACTTTTATTTTGCATGAGTACGATTTTTTATAAAAAATGATTAAATAACATCACTTTTTTAGTATTTTGACGTGGCGGACAAACTTTGAGGGCATGTATCTCAGAAAATAAGTGGAGCAGGAACCTAACAATTTGGACTTTTCCATGCCTCTATATGATCAACATGTGTGCCAAATTAAAAGAAAATCCGAGTCGGTCGTGCGACCCCCATTCGGTGAGTTGGTATGGAATTACTCATATAATATGTTGTAAATCTTTCAATATTAAGCAGAGGCAGAGCAGAATTATAGGTTGGGTCATACGAGATCTAACCGTAACAAGTTTATCTGCCTGCTTATTTCTGAAATATTTACAAATTTTCAACATTAATTAAATTATACTGCATCATGTCAGTGGCAGATCATTTGCAGTTTTGATGATTCGCTAGAAAGTTTTAGAACTAGGCTAGGAAATTCTTGCACATCCAACCGTATTCTTAGAACCACCATACACCCTTAGATTTGCTTTCATTCCTGTGTTTGGAAAAAGTTTTACTCAAAAAAAAAAAAAAGAAAAAAAAAACAGAAAGGAAGTATATGTTCTGCTCCGAATATAAAATTTAGTAGTGCGTGATACAACTAGTGAATTATTTTATAAATCGGCAGATAGTCTAGGGCACGGTATGGAAGTCAAAGATTAATCAAAAACGAACAGCCTAAATAATATCGATGTTTCGACGATGACCATGTAAACAAAGTTTAGATCGTGTTACATTTTCCAGATACGATCAATATTTCATAAATGACGCATTTCTAAATTTTCTGTCGAAGAATTCTCGGAGCAACTGATGGTTTGGATTTCATTTTGTGTTTACTACGTAGTATTTATGTTTTACCAAGTTGTTTTCGATGTGGGAATCCGTAGACATCGTGACGTCACACTACTAGCTCCCCTTTAGTGAAACCCGGATGATCGGCCGCTACCTCGTTACCATGGTAACAGCGCAGCCTCAGCGAATCTCTCTCGCTTGAAGTATCTCGGCATTCGTTCTGAGCAATGTGCCATACTGACATACTTTCCGTAAAAGAAAATCCGAGATATCCGAGCATCCCTATGGCGAAGATGCTCTCGTCGCATTTCCACGTTACATAGTCGAATCTCTCACTCTCAATTTTAAATCCCCGGCTTTGACTCATCTGAGATTGAAATCAAATAAATATCCGACAATGTGTCAACGATTCGGGGAATTTTAATATTTTGCAGCATTGACATCATGACGTAAGAGTCACCTCGGAATACTTTTTCAGGTTCCAGATGCACTTTTCTTCAGTTGCTTTGTAAAAGTAAGTTGTCTATGATTTCGTGATATGCATGCAATTATGTTGTCAAAAAGGCATCCGTCTTTTCAGAGGATTCCTTATGCACAATTTCTGGGCCTGCGTATTCTACGTCATCCTTTTATGGATCATATCATGCTATTTTTAGACTTGTTTACAACGCAGTTTTTTCGGTTTAGTAGCATAAAAGACCGTTGCATTCACTTGTATTAAATTTAGGCCCCTGATATATTCGTCAAATTTGGCAGGAAATGTAATACTTCTTCATAATATTTGCAACTTTGGTGGCTTTCTTGAAAAACGAAATTTTTTCTGTCCGATGTTTAGTTGCGCATTAGAAAGATTCCTAGCTCACTCATCATTCATAAAAAAATTCACGTTAATATTTTACATATGTTGTATGCATGTGTGCGAGATGCTAACTATGATTTATCTCTGTATAAAATTGATAATCCAAGCTAATACTGTCACATTTTTTTCTGATTAAAGTTTGAAAGTTACCATAATTTTCTCCATGCATTTTTTTTTTTTTTTTTGAGCTGATGGAAACTTACTGACAGTTAAGAGCTATAAGAAAATATCTATTCTGGGTAAACATCGTGTAAACAACGAACTAATTTTTGGCCTGAAATTTAAATGACAAATTAAACTGTAAACAATTACATAATAATAAACATCAAATTTTTACTCAAAGCAGATTATCAATGCCCTCACACACTTGTTGATGCTCATTTATCGTTCTAGTGGCATGATAATTAATTGAAATACTCATAATAAGCATTGCTACGACATCGTTCAAACGCGTTTCAGTAATAATGCTTTATGAGGCATTGTACGAAATAAACACTGCATTTTCACACAAGAGAAAACAGTTCCACACACATTTTTTTAAATAAATAATCTATCCGGCTTTAGCTAGCTTCTTGTTTTTTGAAGCCTTAAAGTTCATTTATCAAAATTTCATTGTTGTCCTGTCGAAAAATGCTAGTGACTTCTTTTTTTTCTTGGACGAAGGGGGGTGGGGACGATAACACGCGTTTTAGATGAACCACGAATGAAATATGCATCCGTTCACAAAATTTGTATGTTGTCGTATTTAGTCATAAAATCTCGAGGTACAATGCTAGTTGTGTGTGCGGACCAATGCTAGAGATAAGAGATAGCTCCAAGCATGTAGGAGACCTCTCCCATAAATGTGTTGTGTGGCAGCAAGCGGCAGGCTGAGTGATGAGGAGGATCAGGCGAAAGGATGCTTTGCAGCACTTCTCCTCGCCCTTCGGATGCGGGTCAAGGTTATGAAATCGCGCGCCAGCACGTGATTTGGGCAGATCGCTCAAAACAAATGCCGGTGGCACGTGATGAAAGGGAAAAGCGTGTCGTGTTTCGGTTATCGATTGTCGCTTTGTCTTAGCTCTTTTTCGGGGAGGCTCCGGATCATTTCCGAGAATCATCAAGTGTTGACAGGCGAATAGAATGAAGTGCTTTTTAGTTTACTCTCTAAATTAAGAAAAAAAGATGAACAGCACGAAAGAAGATTTAAGGTATCGTTAAAAAAATGAATAAAATTAAAAAATAAATAATTAACGAAATTTTGAGAAAAAAAATGCAAATATAGTATGGAGATAGGATATTGTGTGCTCTTTTGTTTCGTGATTCTCAAAGTGGTGCACAATAGATAAATATAGGACAGATTGGGGAAAGATGACGTAGTTTTTAAATTTATTTTATATAAAATAGAACATTGGTTTTATTTTTGACAAACCATTTTATCTTCAAAATATCAATTTTTGTGATCTTGGGGGTAAGATGACTGATACCTTTGATGGAAGATGCCCTGTAGTAAATCATCGCAATGTGCTGTTAAATTAATTCTAATTTATTTTTATGAAATGCATTTGTGAACATATTACACGCAACGTATTTTCATGCAGTTTTAGTTAGTGCATATTTTCATACGTCTTTTAATATTTTAAAACATATACATTTAGCTCTAAGTATATTTTTTAAAAATCCTGAAAATTATCGATTTCGAAATAAATCCTGGGGGGGGGGGGCTATGTCCTTTAGCACTTCACCTAGATACGCCACTGAAACCATGAATGGAGCTTTTATCTATTTTTTTGAAAACTTAAATACAGTACCCCTATCTGTTTCAGGCATTAAAGACTGAAATAATACTATTTTTTGGATGCGCTTTATTTACTTTTGTTTCTTCTCTTTTTTTGCTCTTCGTTTACCTTTAGGGGAAGGGTGGGCATAGCGGCCACCCTAAGGAACATCGATTTTTTTCCACCCCTAAACTTTATTGAAACATTTTATAAATTCCTTCAACATTTAGTATGGTTACATAGGTCTGATTAAAAACTATAAACAATTAGATTTTTAAACTTTATTTGTACAAAATTTTTACTTGACCAAAAGCTGTCAAAGTGGCCACTTTGCCCCACTAGGTAGGGCAAAATGGCCACTGCCTAAATAGATTTAGATAGTATGGAAAAAATGAAACGCATTTAGTTTCAGAACTCAGAACAATTGTATTAGGGTTTTAAACAAAAATAGGCATTACTAAAAGTATGTGAAGTTATGAAATCACTGGTATTTACATAAATCACAAATAAACTCATCGTCCTCCTCTTCGGCTCCTGTGTAGGCTTCGTGAGCCCATTTGAGGCACCCAGAACATCTAATCCAGTCTTCGTTGTCCTTAGATTTCGAGTAACAATCACCACAGAAAAAACAATCGACGTTTCGAATCGAACAATCGAAGTGGCCACTTTGCCCTCTAGCGCGTCATTTTCGAAAGAACAATATTTCACGTACAACCCGTTGTTGTATCTACTGTTGAGACATATGAATTCAAAGTTAGAAACATGGTGTTTTGCACCATTGATGTAAAATTTACTTCACCTAGTCCTACAATAAACTAAATCGAAACATGTGATGCACTTATATAACATCAGAGGGTCGAAAAAGTGAAAAATTTGCGATATCTCCGTGAGTTTGCGTCTGAGCGGTACCAAACTATAACACAACGACAACGGCTGCCGGGCGAGTAAATGAGTTTATTGCCGCTAGGCTGCAGAACTATATAGGGAGGAAAACTTCAAGTGGCCACTTTGCCCGCAGTAGCCACTATGCCCTTCCCCTACCTTTGATTTGATCGAAATTGCAATTGAATTTCATATATTGACCTAAATTATGCTCGGATTTTGGTCACACAGGAATGCGGCCGACACAATTATTAACAATATTTTTACTTAGTCGTACGTACTTATTGTGTATATTTGTTATGGCATTGATTTTTTTTTCTGGTGTTCACTTTTTGTATTATGGTATGACTTTTAGGGTGTTCCGATAATAAGTATTTATTTCGTTTGATGTTTAGAGCGAATAAAAAAAAGTTAGAAAAGAATTTGTAATCAGAACTACAACTTTTAGAAACATGAAGCTCTCAACTGCGTGCTGCAATTGTTGATTACGAAAAAAGTTTCATTAGGAAACTCATCTTTTATTACTTTATCTTCCCAGTTTTCAAGAATAAAAAATTTGAGTTACTGTTGCAATTTTTGCTTTGGTAAATTGCCTGTTAAAAATATTTCCTTTGAAAAAATCATTGAAGTTGAAATTCAATTAAATACTATACTTAAGAAACTGAAGTAATGAATTTGAAAACACTT
Source organism: Uloborus plumipes (assembly GCA_038373865.1). Taxonomy (NCBI): domain Eukaryota; kingdom Metazoa; phylum Arthropoda; class Arachnida; order Araneae; family Uloboridae; genus Uloborus; species Uloborus plumipes. The sequence continues at coordinate 121,064 of JAXGGA010001477.1, read as the reverse complement.
TCACTATGACCAACTCTTACGTAAGAAAGTTCTGCGCTTGTGTATGTGTTTTCTTTTTTCTTTTTTGTTTTCTTTGTAAAGTATTTTAGAGGTGGAGGAAATTAATCCGAGCCCAAAGCGTGATAAATGATGTCAAAACTTCGAAGCTCGGGTGTAATAATGCAAACGCGTTATATGCTGAACATATTTCTTGTTTTTTGCTTTCAGCTTTGCATGCTTTAAATCTCCAAAAAATGTAAAAATAGAGGAAAAGGGTTGGCTTGAATGAAAATACGTTTAACAAGTTGAAACAATAGCATTACACAGTTTAAGTATAATAAAGAAAGCAGGAAGTTTTTTACTACCAAGTGATGTAATGTGGTTCCCGTAATTTTAAATACAGCTAACACGATCAAAACAAAAGGGGAAGAAAATGTAAATCAGCTGAGCTGAAGAAATGAAGGACAGACGTTGTACAGAAGCTCTCCAAGTTAATGCAAATGAAACCATAAGATATATATACAAAAGAAATAAAAAGTATAAAAAACAACTTTATTGAAAAATAGCATATAGAGCATTGCACCGGGGGGGGGTGGCACGGTGGCCTATAGGTAGAGTACACTCCTCGTAAGCAAGTGGTAGTGAGTTCGAGTCCCGCCCTGCTCATGGTTGTTATTTCAACCTCTGGTGCCCTAAATCTGTCCTGTGTTTGTCAGGAGGCAAGGTGCACAGTACGCTGTCCTCATGTATGTCGAAGCTCATTACTTCTGTATAGTAAAAAACAAACATTGCATGTGGCAGCATGCATGTGTGGCGAAACATGCATGTGGCAGTTATTCTGCAAGAAACGTCCTGCCTTTAGTAGAGAATATAAGCTCTTCTAACTGCTGTGCATTTTTTATTTAGTCTGATGATGCTGAACATGATGTCAATGTATTCTTTAAACATTGCTGCCCATTCCTCTTGTAGCGCCAATCACAGTTCCAGAATCGCTGTTCTCTTGTGCCAGCTAAGCTGGCACTTTGGGGTGCGCTTCTTCACTTTTCCAACTGTATTGTTATTTGGTGTGAAGTCCGACTTCCTCAGTGCATACATGCCATAACGACTAGTTTATAAGATAAACAACCATTCACAGCACAGCCACACATTCAAGCAAGACAAAGACAGGAGAGAGAAAGTACATCTCTGCTCGAGCCGTTATTCGAACTTGGATCCTCCTCATCTGCAGTCGGGACTTCTCTGAGCACAAGACAAGGTGGCCGGCTCTCGAACCGTTGCTAGCAGTAAATTACCTGCTGCAGAACGTCTCCCTAGAAAATTCCATACCGTAAAGTAGGGTTACTTGGACCCACAAGGAGGTTACTTGAGCCCACAGTAAAATGATAAAATCTGGGTTTGGTGCTACCATTAGAGACTGCAGAGTGCTTCTTCCTAGAGGAGAAACGAGGAACTACGTGCAAGTCTTCAACTAATAAGTACAAAACCTAGATTTTATCATTTTACTGTAATGGGCTCAAGTAACCGGACTTTACGGTACATGTTTGATGGAAGTTAGATGTGCTTTACTATTTCTGAGGCTTAAAAAATTTTATTTGTAGAAATCGGGGTGAGGAATCCCAGTTTTAGTTACGATAAAGATTATTTGCGTTGTATCAATCGAAACTCCTCTTTCAACCAAAAAAGAAATGAGCTCGTCCAAGAGCAAATGTCAAATTACCAGAGCTAAACTTTTGTATCTAAAACTAGAAATCAATACCTTTTGGAGTACTGGATTAGGGATCTGGATCAAAAAACAAAGCTGTATTTAGTGCTCTATCCAACTGATTGAACCACGTGTAGGGGTAGGTACCGAGGAATCTGAAGTTTGATGAAAAATACCTGAAACTTCATCATGAAAACTTTGACAAAATCAATCAATTTTAGTGAAAATATGAACCAAAATACTAACTTTTGTATTCTGATCTCCTTTTCAAAATGTACTGCAAACCCTATATATACATAATCATATATATATACATATATATATATATACACTGGCGGGAAAAAATTCCCAACACCAAGAAAGACTTGCGCTAGATAAACGAAATTTGGTAGGCTTATTTATACAACTGAAAGATGACATCGATTGAAATTTCAAGCTCCGCGCATTAGTGTGGCGCAGCTGGCGTCACTCAGAACATGCAAATAAGGCTTGTTTTAAAAGCTTGTTGCAAAGTTCGAAAGTATTATTTTTTCATGAAATTTGACGCATTGCGTTCATGTTAGCCAGGGATGCCTTTAAGAAAACAAAGAAACCATTATCAACAGCTCACCGAGTTTAAACGAGGTCGTACAATTTGGCTACGAGAAGGTGGATTTTCATTTCGCCGATATTGCGAAATGACTCGGTGGGAATGTTTCCACCGTGCATGATAATTGGAAGCCATGGTCAAGGGATTATACTACCTCAAAAAGATCGAGTTCCGAGCTGCTACGTGGCACGACTGAGAAGGAAGATCGCCAAATCCTGCGCAAGGCTGTGGCGCATCGTACTGCATCTGCGGCTGACATTCAAGCTGCAGTTGGTACCGTCGTGACCCAAAGAGCGGTAAGAAATCGCTTACATCAAGGACAGCTCCGAGCCAGTTAGCCTGTAGCCGGTATTCCATTTACTGCAAACAATTGCCGTTTGCGACGTCAGTGGTGTCACGACAGAGCTCACTGGAGGTCGGAGTGGAGATCTGTTGTAATTTCTGATGAAAACAGATTCTACCTAGGTGCCAGTGATGGTCGCATGCTGGTCAGAAGGAGGCCAGGGGACCGCCTGCATCCAAGCGGTCTGCGGCCTAGACACACTGGACCTACACCTGGAGTCATGGTATCGGGAGCAATTTCCTATGATAGCAGGAGCACTCTTGTAGTTATCCCAAACACAGTGACTGCAAATTAGTCGTCAGTCTGGTGATTCAACCTATAGTACATCCCTTCATGAGTAGCATTCAAGGGGAAGTTTTCCAACAGGATAACGATCGCCCTCACACTGCTACTGTAACGCAATGTGCTGTACAAAGTGTTGACATGTTACCATGACCTGCAAGATCACCAGATCTGTCTCCAATTGATCACGTATGGGGTATCGTTGGACGGCTACTCCAGCATCATCCACACTCCGCAATGACTATCCTAGTATTGATACAACAAGTGCAACAAGCATGGCACACCGTACCACAAAGTGACATTCGGCACCTGTATGACACAATGCATGCACTCGCAGGCTTGCCTTCAAAATTCTGGAGGTTACAGCGGCTATTAAAGTAACATAATTTCACATTTTCACAGCATTTTCTTGAGCTTAAATTAGCCAGTGATCTTGTACATTTAATCAATTAAACACGTTAACTAGACAATTGCATTACCCAAATTTCATTACTCTACAGTAATTTTTTCTTGGTGTTCGGATTTTTTTTCCGCCAGTGTATATATATATATATATATATTTTTTTTTTTTTCAGATTCGTGGTCTAAATGAAACGGAGTCAAATGACTTCCAGATTCAAGTATTTCCCATAGGAGTAACAGATCAGCTGCATTCTGGCTTGAAGGCCCCTTTTCTTTAGGACGAATGTCATTTATTCGTAATCAGGGAATATTTCTGGGGCCCTTAAGATGGATGAATTTCTGCTGGTGGCTTTCAAGCTGCCAGGAGGTAAGGCAATAGTTATCTTGTATTAATTGGACGTTTTTGTGATGTAACTTGAATCTGCTTAGTGTCGTTAAAGGTAGACTGATCAAAGAATTTACTCCAATGTCAGTCAAGTTTGAGAAACCTGAAAACTGCATTTTTACTGAGTTTTCTGTAGAAGTTATTAATGGTGGTAAATATTGAGTGCTCTTGAAATTGAGGGTTAAAAAAACAGTTTTAAAGAAGTTTGGAAAACAATCTACTTCGCAATGATACACAGTCCAGTCAAATTAATGTGACCACCTGTCAAAAGTCAGAATAACCAAAAAAAAAAAAAGAGAATGAAAAATAGGGAGTGATTTTTCTTCGCATGCTAACAAAGGTATGTTTAGACCAATATGACAAAGGAACTTCCGTTCCCAGAGTGATAGTGATACCAATAGGATGGAATTCTATGCGAGAAACAAATATTTAATAGCCAATAACAAATCCCATACTTACGTACCACAATTCCCATTCCGAAAATTTTCGTGTGGCTGGCTCTAAAATCTGATTATATTAAACTGATTATATTAAAACAGGAAAATGTATCTTTTACCCATTAATTCGAATTTTAAGAAACTTTTTTTTCAACTTCGAACACTTAAATTTAATCTATTTTTTAAATAGATAAATTGGGCTTAAAATACCACAAAAAAAGTACTCCCCAAAAACAGCAATATATTTTTATTTCAAAAGCCATTATAGATATTGGCATCTTCAGTCAACCTTTTACATAATTCATTATTAGACTATAGTCGATTAATCGGTCATAATCGGCCACTTTGCCGATTATTAATAATCGGCCAAATCGGGCCGATTAATCGGCGGAAAAAATATTTTTTAAACATTATTTTTTAAAGTAAACCTTTACTAAAAAATTATGATGAATAATTTTATTAACAGTAATAATAATCCTCACCGTTAATGTAAAATTTTTACATTAATTCTCCTATTTTGAATAAAAATACACATAGATAATGTAGCAACATTTTTCATGCGTCGATACTTTTCTCCTTGCTTTTCGATGATCTTCAATTTTCACAAGGAATAAAGGCCTTCAATTATATAGCTACTAATAATTGAAAAATTGAAACTAAAAGAACTTCAAAATTGGATTGCTCACCACACAGACTCCTTCTCCTTTTTTTTAAATTTTCATGTCTAGTTTACATAATTAACAATGTGTAATGCAATATTATTGACAATAATATAAAATTAGTCCAGAGAAATTTGATAAAATTTTGAAATTATTTTGGAAAAATTAAGAAAATAGAAGAAAAAATTAGCAACAATTTTAAAAGTTAGAATTGCAAAAAAAACCGAAAAAAAAAGCTGTAACGGTAAAATTGGTAGCACTTAAAACAACCATTTTAATCAACCATTTAATTAATCGGCTTGACCGATTAATCTGCCGATTATCAACTGCCGATTAATCGGTAATCGGTAATCAGCCAATTTGCTTATCGGTGCAGCCCTAGTCTTTATCTTCAGTTACCTACTGCATCCTCAAAAATAGAGAGCGTGTGAATTTCTATTGTTTCTGAAAAGAATGCAAACCTGTTGTGTTATAGATAGTACTGTCTGTTTGCGTATTGTGCGCATGGGCAGCCACGAACGCTTCCATTTGAAAAAAGGGAGATAGGTTTAGGATGCGCGCACTTCCTGATGCCTTCAGCTTTTGTTCGCTTGCTACTTCCTCGTTGCATTTCCCTCCCATTTCGAGAAAGTCGGAAGAGACTTGGCGCGTGCGCAGATGCGGCGGAGGTCGCACGAAAAAATTTTAGAAAAAAATTCAGACATATTTTTTTAGTCTGTAGTAGAGTATGTAAGGGGAAAACAACACCAAGTGAAATCACCTTTCCCTTCACCGACTCTAAAATCGACACTGCTTCGCTAAAAAAAAAAAAAAAAATCAACCTATCGACAATTTCAATGCATGCTTAAACTGAACATCCCAGAAGACTCAATAACTTTCGTCTTCATATAAAAACTTTAACACCGACTTATGAGATTTGGTGAGGACATTGATTTAAAATCTAACATAAAAGCAATACTTAGCAGAAAGTGAATTGGATAAAGCTGCTGCATGTGATAAAAATCTTCTTGACTCATCAGTCTTTGAAGGGGTTTCGATGTTCACCGCAGGCACGAAATCCCCCACGATAAGCATCTTTGAACAAAAACTTTGGGTTCCCTTTCAGAAAGACAATTTTTCAAGTGCTTCATTTTCTTCTCAAATAAAATAGCTTGAGATCATATTCGTAAAAAGAATTAAAATATATAAGTAGGACACGGTTGAATCAAAATCCGCACTTTTAAGGACTTTGTTTCCGAAACTGGTACAAGACTTCTTTTCTGCAATCTGGTGATGAACTATTCGTCCCTCCAAATAAAGAAAAACTCACCTCAAATGGTTTATTTTTTAGTAATGAGCATTTTCTGGGTATTCATTTCGAACGTATATAATGACAATTTATATCACAGAAATTGATATTGAAATATTTTCCTCATACTTGTGATTTGTGAAATGTTTATAATTGTATTAAAATCCGGTAAATGCCTGGGCCCCGGCTCATGTTTCGCCAACAAAAGAGAAATATCAAACTATTAAATATTCCTACTTTGACTACTAGATATTTTAAGAGAGTGACAAAACCTAAAAATTCACCATCGCCAAATTTTAAAGCACAATGATTAATTTTTAATGATTTTTTAAAAACCCCACGCGCAAAAAATTGTGCCCTGAGAAACAAAACCAGTGACGTGGCTGTATTTTTGAGCCTTTCACGTACAAAATCGTATAGCCGCTGTGCGAGATTTTTTCCCTTCCATTATTAATTAGGTTAAATCTGTTAATTCACTATGAATATTGGATTCTTCAAAGAGCAATCCAACAACCTGCCACGGGTGTGGTTTTGAACTCTGAACAGAGAAAACGATCTGCAAATGTTTAGAAATGCATTACTTGGCAACTTTACTTTTACCTATTACGGCAGCCCTGACGATCAGCGTTGTGAACGCTGGGCTCTTCCTGCTACGAAAAGCTGCTAGCTCTTTTGGCGCCCGTGGTCGAAGAGCGAAATATTCAAACAGCTGTTTGACATCACTGTAGCTTGAATAAAAATCATTAAAAAAAAAAAAAAAAGCTTGTATCGCAAAAATGTGTTCACCGATGATGTTTATGTATGTTATTCTATCCAACAAAAATATAATTAAAAAATCGAATTATCCCCCATTCCAAAAATTTTATACACTGTTGTTTTTATAGCTATATTCCTAATTTTGTAAGGTATTTTGGCTTTGTTTTGCACGTAAAATTGTCCCATTTGTCGAAATGTATCGACTTGCATTCCTATTCAGTTTTGTGTGGGGGAAAAATGTGAGAAACCTTTACTGATCAGAAGGAGGCATTTTCTTATTTGTACAATGTGTTGATCATTAACAGTAAGACCGAAGAGCTGGAGCTAAATCAGTAACTCATTTAACGCGTAGTCAGAAGCATTCGAATGCTAAGTTGTAGTCAGTGCTTTCAGAAAAAAGAAGGTTAGGTCGTAAGGTGGTTCTTTCTGTGTTGTAACAAAGCACAGTCTGACACTCATCAAGTTTTGTGATAGGCGTTTTCCTAATTTTTTCTATTAACCTTTTGCACTCGGGGTCGTTTATGCGCGGACTAGTTAGCAATTCGAAACGTTTCATTACGCTTTTGGTGATTTTTTTACCTCTAACTAAAAAAGATTACACACATGAAGTAAAATATAAAATTTTTATATTTTAACATTTAAATCATATGGTGATCGAGACTCACCTCTCGAGTTAGGGCATTAAATCGCGTGGTAATCGAGACTCACTTCTCAATAGCAACGGATTATAAATAAATCTCGAGACATTTGATGTGCTTTCTGTTTTTAATTCTTTTTTTTTTTTCAAAACAATTAAGGATTTTTTTTTACTGAAGAACTAAAATAGCTGCATTGTTTAATAGGTGCTACAACATTATTTATTCGTATATTTACTCTTTACGTGTCTATTTTATCAGATGGGAGAGGGACATTTTATTTTTAGAAACCAGCTTTAAGTGCTAAAAGGTATGCTGGACATAATTTGCAGTCTCAGAAAATTAAAAGAATATTGATCAGATGCTAAAAAGCCGATGTCGGTATACGGGAAAGTATGCTCGTTTAGCTCTTGAAAGAACGTCTTGTTTTTCTTGCATTTTAATTATTTATAGTACTTTAGTTTTATTGTATAAGCTTGTGTACAAGCTTGCCTTTTTGGTTTCCACTGAAAATAGAGCATGAGAAACAAAAATAATGACGTCGAATTCCTAAATATCTTTCCCATGGAATCCAAATCACGGGTTCTCAAAAAACTCATTCCTGCAGATACTGCCTTTTACCTTCCCATGGCAATTTTGCTGCTTGACCTACAAAATGCAATACTGAATAAATATGCTAATACATGTTTCTCTATAAGTGATAATATTAAAAATTTACTACTTGATTGCGCATGAAACGCCTACTAAGCAAGTGTACTACGCCTTATGAAATGATCATTTATCTGGCCACTCAGGTAATGACATTGCTAATATTTTTCCGGAAATATTGTCCGTGACAACTGAGAAAAAGGACAAAATAGAGTTAATTACATGGTCGAATTCGTGTGTGCTCCTCCAACTCGAGTACATTCAATCATTTCAAAATTAGTTCTTCATTTTTCAAGGATAACCCTCAAATAATATTAATCACGATAGATTACTCTTTGCCAGAGCATTCGCTTTCAAGTAGTTGATAGCGTTCGTATAAGTTAAAAAAAAAAAAAAAACAAACAAAAAAAAACTTAGTTTATTCTCTGATTGGATTAGTTAGAATATTAAAATAAATCAATCACAAAACTCTTGGTGTGACACATTGAGTTTGATCATTTCCAAGGTTTTTCCAATGGTCTTCGGGTCTTCTAATGGATTTTGCTATATACAGTGGACTGGCGCTACAACGCGATTCGACATACGCGAAGTGGGTATACCGCAAGTTTTTCGCCAGTAACACATTTTAGAGCTTTCGCAAATTTCTTGCACACAACACGAAAATTTTAGGAAGGGAATCGTGGAGCGTTGTTATTACTCATCATTATTTTTGTCTGCTTTCTCCTTTTCTAACGAGTTGCCTGAAGTGCCAGTCTTTAAAAGGAAAATTTATTTTGGAAATAATTCTTTTAACCGATGAGAAGATTATTTGTCATAATTTGGAGCCAAAACTAAGTGACACCTGATATTGTGAAATCGGCGTTGTCATGCTAAGAGCAGTGCTGTACTAGAGAGTTGATTTGTTTCAAAACAAAGCATATAGAACTTTCGCCTTTTGATTAATTTGATATTTTATTTTAATGATGTTTTTTTTTTTTTAATATTAGCTTTAAAAATATCTCTCAGGAATATCTAAAGGATATTCAAGACAATTTTTCTAATTTATTTTTCTGCATTTATTTTTTATTTCATATTATTAACTTATTATAGTTTCTGGACGAATATGAATTTCGCCTTGCTGTATGGGATATATTTTCAAGAAAATAAATTATTAATACCTATTTTCTACATTTTAAACTGGGTTACCCATCATCTTATCTTTAAAATTTTAGCTTAAAGCCTCGTATTTGTTAATTTATGTACAGCACCTTCTGCTATTTTGCAACTAAATCCCTGGCCCGGAAAGTAGGCTTGTTTATAAGTGAATGAACTTATTTATTTATTTATTTTCATTATTTTTTCTTAATTTTGACGGGGAGTTGAATTTTATACAGCATGCTTATTTTCATTGCTTTGCACTTTCATCACAGATTTTAAATATATTTTGACATGTTTTAATGAACTCAGATTATGCTTGAAAAGGAGTAAATAGGTTCAATTTTAGACAAGCACAGTTTACTTTTGCTGAGAGCGCATAGCTCGGAAGCTTCCTAGACCAAAAGATCTGCATTATTTACTTGTTCTATTGTTACGCCTACGCAAACGAAGATCATTCCCTCAGTTCACTTTCTACAAGATGTCTTAGCCATTATCCTTACATTTCCTATTGATTTCTCAAACACATTTTGTTTTGCTAGAAGGGATACTTAACTATTTTTGAGCTTCAAGGTTCATCATTCAGCGACTTCGTGGAATTGAGATAACCATAGTAACGACTTTTCCTTTGTGTGTCAATTTAATATCGCTCTATTTTTGCGCCCCGATTTATCTTCACTGGGTCATTGTGTGTCTGTAAGGTTTGACCTAAAACCGCTCTTGTTTGGCCAAACACGGATCAAATTGAAAGTATTCGATTTTCGGGAGAAAATTTGTGTAGCTGGACTTTTCGTTTCAATATCTATATATGTTTGAAGTATTTGATGGAAATCAAATTAGGGGAAGATAGTACTTGTACATACGTATTACATAAGTAGAAAGATGAGAAAGGATTGGGACAGAAAGAAATATACTCACATATACAGTATACTTCTGTTCTGTATAGTTCTTTACTGAAGATCTGCGATGCGTCTCGTATGCAACATACCATGCTTCTACGATTTTTTAATTAATTTTATTTACTTTTGTACTACGTGAAATGTTTTTGGGTCTTGGAACTCATATAAGAGAGGCCTATAATTTTTTTGCTCTGAAAAATAAGTGAAATTTTTGAGGGGAAAGTCCAGAAATGAAAGTCATTTTTGACCATTTTTAAATATTTTGGGGAGAATGACCCCATGTGTCTCCCAATTTGCAACAGATGTTCTTGTTATTTAACTTTTCCTTTCTCCAGCCCCTCAGAAAAATGTTAATGGCGAATGTAATTTTGCTTTCCCCGTCAAATAAAAATAATGGCTTTGAAACTATCGAAAACTGACTGCATTTTTTGGGGAGAAGGAGAGGGGCGCTAGTGGCTAGCAATGGGAGAAAACTCCGGTCATATTTGAATTCAGGGGGTCATTTTACGTAACACTAAATAAGAATGTGGTCAGAAGCCTTTTTCTAACCGCTCTGTTACCTTGAACTAATATTGCTGCGGACTGGCACCAAGAAAAAAAATATTTTATCAAACTAGATTAGTCAAAAATTAGTAGTCACCCATTCAATCCCATGTTCCATTGATTACCATTTTTCCCTTCTATTTAACCTATATTTAAATACTTGAAATTATAAGTCAAATCATAATTTCAATGGATGTACATAATTTCAATGGATTTAGAAGTATCAGTAAATTAGTCATTCAAAAGTACTTTTGATTTTCTCACGATTTTGCATTTAATGATTAACTAATTAAATGATAAAACAATTTATGAAATTTGTGAAATTCATCAAGTGCTATATATGTGTTAAAAGTGACATCAATCCATTTTTTCCATCTAAGTTGTATTTGAAGCATTTACAAATGAGCAATTATTCACTTGTTACTAAAATTCATTTGATAATCATATCGACATGGTTTGTGAGCAATTAAACCATTTCATATTTGAAATACCTCTTCTTTCACACAACAGACGATGGTTTTGAACCTTTGATCACACAAATGTTACCGAAGTAGTGCTTTTCCTAAACTTTCCTTCTTCTAAATGTATTTCTTGGTGGAGATATTATTTCATTTTTTAGCTGTACGTGTAACAATTTAAGCAATTAAGTTTCTTACGTGTTTTTTTCTCAATTTAAATCGTCATTCAATTAGCACAATGGATTATTAACGTTAAAACGTGCTTACCATTTTACTATTTATAGCAATTTAGCATTTTTTTTTAAAGAACAATCTTGAATTTGAAATATTATAGTAGTAGTTATTTTTAGGCTTTCATGTAAAGCGTCAATAATATCGAGGTGCATCCAAGAAGAAAGATCCTGTTTCTTGGATGAGCCACTTTCTTCAAGACCGGTTGCTGTTAAATGAATCTATAGATATTTTATAAGATTCTTTTTCCGATTCAAATTTATTTCTTAAGTTTTAAGATAGTTCTTTATAAATATGTTTATACGAACTTTTAGAGCGAAAATAGCAAAATTATGAGGTAAAACAAAAGCTTAGAAAAAGTGTTTTTGTGTGTGGAAAATAGTTTTAGAAGCGGCTTTTTTTTTTTTTTCGTTGTTCAAACAATGCCAGCCACTTAAACTCGGAATAAAAACAACCTAAGAGAATATTAATGCTTTATGACATGACACTTTTTTGTGTGATATGAACGTAAAAATGTCTTTTTTTCTTCCCACAACTGACCTAGTTTACCTAACATAAAATTTCGGTGAGGAAATTGTTTTGAAGTAGTTTTCGTTTCTCACAAGAAGTGTCCGACTATTTCTTCATTCCTTTTTCAATGATTTGACGGTATTACGTAACTTTCACCAATCGCTACCTACGCAGGATGAACGAGTACTCCGTGGGTGGAACTAAATTATATTTTATTTGCAATAAAGCTAATCAATTTACTTCACGTATGCGTAAGGTGAAGATTTTTTTTTCTCAAAACGGAACAGGTAACAAATTTAAGAAACTGAAATGTGCATTGAAAAAAAAAAAAAAAAAGAAACATTGTTACTCAAGGAGTGCTCATAGAAGTGAAAACTTGGACAATTAAGTGTGTATTTTTTTCATCGTCAGTGGTTTTTTCCCGTCTCAAAAAAGACCAACATCCATGTGTACGTGCATATATACAAAGCATGTTAAATACCTTCCACATGAATGTTTCGACCATCCGTCGCTTTATGCTCTGTGCTACTTTTTCAATAAAGTTTTTCACACTTTTGATTTCTTTTTGGGAAGCGTTGCTAAAATTATACGTGTTCTTACTTTTTAAGGTCTTATGGTATTATTTACATTTATTTAGAAGGCTTTTGTGCAACGTTATAATGAGAAAATAATCTCATCCTTAATTTTTGCACACCCGTGATTATATAAATTTATCGTTATCATCAATCACTGTTTTTTCAAAGTCCAAAGCTGCCTACACGCAACTCGGTATTTATATATAGCGTACTGTGCTCCAAATAAAAATGTGCTCGTTTTACCTGAATTAGAAGCATAATTAAATTTTAATGCGCGAAGGAGAGCGATTGGGATATGGGAGGTGGGAAAAAAAAAACTCGAAAAGAACATTTTGAAATGAAGGAACTGTGTGTCAGTGGCTCTATTTGACAGTCCCTTTATCCCTTTATAAGATAACTATCAAATTCGGAAAAATAGTTTTCTCTTAACACCTGACTTTCATTTTTCTTTTTTCTTTGAATGAACTTTTGTTCAGTTTTGAACAATCAGAGAAAAAAATGAAAGGATAGCATAATGAATGTTCCAAATTTTTATAGTTCTCAATTATTCAGGTCTGTTTTTTTTTTTTTTTTTTCAAGCATAATGCATTTAGTTAAAAGCAAACGGGTGGATAAAAAGATGCATGATCATTTTAAGTCATTAATTTAAAATTTAAAATCATTAACATCGGCATCTGCGGATAAAACTCAAATCATTTAACCTAAAAAACCAAATACTTTGCGCATACACAATGATGAATTGCAAAATAACTGAATACATTTTTCCCCAGCGAAAGAACAATACACAAATTACGCGTGGAAATACTAAATGCAACACTAGATGCGAAAACTAATGCTCGTCTTTCGAAGGAACTGCTAACAACGGTTTTTTTTTCATCTAATTATTTTACCCTTCAACTTTCTTAAAGTTTCAAAACAAAAAAGCGAAAACCTAAATCAAATGGTTTAATTTGATCACTGAGGGATGACATATGAACTCGAAGCGAAACTGTTCATTCCAGTTTGTAATAGATAGGATCATCAAGAAAGTGGAAGTAATCAAGATTTTACTGGCCGCTCAATTGCACTGATTATACCTATTTTAAAATGAAGTAGTTCGTTTCTGGTTTCATTTCACCCTCCATCTCTCCGTAGTCAAGCGATTTTTAATACGAGAAAGGAGCAGCTTCTAGTGTGGGAATGTTTACGTTAAGTAAACTTTTTATTCGCACAGTCTAACGTCCCATGACTAAGTATTCAAGCCTATCCTTCATCCTCCTTTTTCTCATTAAATTTAAACTGGCTTGAAAAAAAAATTAGATCTACTAAATCCGAAAATATCGAAGTTGTTTAGACCCATTAGCTAGCTAAAACTTTCTATTGCTGAGTTTCTCAAGCAGAAATTCCCATGCTAATTATTTTGTTGACAAATAATTCAGCCCTGCAGAGGATGTTTATTTTTCAAGTGCGTGGACAGTTGAGCTGGAAATAATAGTTTCTGAGAAAAAGGATATTTACCCACATGCTTTGAAAACTGTTTAACAGAAGTTTAAAAGAGAGAACAAGAATCCGTTCTGTTTTTGGATAGCTATTTCGTCGAAAACCGTGAGTTTGAAAATACTGCCTCACTAACAGATATTCGCGCATTCGGTGATTAAGGATTCACAATGTCACAATAATATGTCTATGCTTAGAAGTATAAATTTAAATTTTAGGAATAAAAATGCTCTTTTCGGCTCGTTGTCGGGAAATTTTACGTAATTCTTTTTTCATTTATTTACGTCTGATTGTTGAACAGGCGTCAATTCACACACAACTTTTATTTTGCAAGTAGAACGTGTAGCGCCGTGCAACGCAATTAGCTATTAAGAAGTGTCTAAGAAGGGGAGGGAGGTTTTTTTAAACGCAAATTTTCACTACAAAGGGTAAGTGTGTCCCCTCCTAATAGTGACGATTTTAAAATAAAATAAAATAAATAAATAAATAAACTTCGATGAAGAAATTCTTATGATGAAAAACAAGATAGTTATGGGAGGAATTAATAGTTCAGCTGCAAAAACTGCACCAGCTGGTAACTATATTTTTGAAATTTGCTATCAAAGAAAGCCATAAACTATTTTGCAGTTCTAATTTTAGAAGTTGATAACGGTTTTTTAAAAAATACTGCTTAATTTGTTGGAAAGAATAGAAATGGGCACTTTTTATTGGCCTAATGCAGATAATACTGGAATTATTTCTTAGGATGAAATGATAATGATGCGGAAAAGTTGTGGATCCATACCTCTAAGAAAGATTTAACTTTTATCACTCTCAGGTATTATTTTTTCGCCTCCGATGGCTTGATGACGGTTTTAGCTTTAGGAAAGAAGTGACTTTTTGCTTATTATATTTGAAAAACATAAAAATCATTGGACCCAAATAGCTGATAGTATAAAGATTGTGCTATTGTACCTCCAAGAGCGGTGTGCAATATTTGACTGATCTGGGGATATCTTTTGCCTCCGACAATTGGCTGAAAATTTAACATTTTTAAGAAAAAGGTGTATTTTCGATTTTTTTTTCTTTTTTCTTTTTTAATTTACTCTTATAAGATAGGCTAGATGTCGTATTATTGATACATAATTATTCTAAATTACTTAAAAAATCATTAATACCACAGCGAAATTCATTTTATTATCCTTGTTTAACAGCCTTTTTCATGTTACGATCTCCTTAAAAGTTGAAATTTTAAATATAATACAACAATGGTTCGTTGGCTGAGATGGATTAGGGTGGAACTCGCTGCATAACCATTTTCTCGTAGAAAGTTCTGAGTCATCCAATCATTTATGGGTGTGTGAAGAGCTGCACTATTTTTTTTCCTTTGTATATTTTCTCCTGCGTGTGTATTTAAAGAAAAATGTGACTTGTCGTTTAAGAAAATGTTTTAAGCAGAATTACGTAGGTTTATAAGTACAACTGGCAGTGCTTCATTTCGTTATTACTGATTAGAGGGAAATAATTTTCAGTAAAACTGGTCCTGAGGTTTTAATAAGGGGTACGCCTTGCTCTCGGCGGCCCTGATTGAGGGACCTGCCATTTCAAAAGACACTGGATCATTGATTCGTTAATATTTGATGTTTCATTCAATAAATCTGGAATGTTTCCCTTCCCAAGAGTTTGTCCGGTGTGCCCCTGCATGTTATTTTAATTAATCACCAAAATCTCTGCTAAAACTGAAATACAGTCGAGCCCGTTTATTAGAATATCGGTTGAAAGATTATCCTGCTTAATATAATACATTTTTAATGTAGCGAACCGTTGTAATGCATTATTTTGATTCCGGAAAATTTAATATCCTGCTTATTAGAATATTGTTTTGTAGCGAAATGGCAATTCCATTAAGCGGGTTGGACTACAAAATACGATGTTCAAATTGGAAAAAAGAATTTCGCTCTACTAATGTCAAAAACAATCATTGTCCAGCTTAACATCCAATACTTATATCAAATAAGAACTAATAATGCTATTCCTGAAATAATGCATTGAAGAATTTCCGATGCGATACACCAAGAAGAAATTATCTTTCTACGCTCCTTCTAATTTCCATAGCATTTACAAAATATGGACATTCCTTTTGAAAAGCTTTTTCGAGAAAATGATATAAGTTACTGAAAAACAATCTTGGTAAGATATTGAAAGTATTTCCAAAAAACTGCTAATGATGCTTTTTTTTTTTTTTCTTTTTCAGCTTAGCTATTTAGACCTCAAACTTATTTTCGTTTGAAAGTTTCATTAAAAAGAAAGAAAGAAAGAAAACTAAAGCAATAGATATCGTGACAAACGAATAATTTCATGCATAGGAAAATATTTTATGGGCATACTCTTACGTCCCATGGCTAAATGTAAAAAAAAAAAAAAAAAAGAAAAACTAATTCTTCCAGCTCCTTTTTCTTATGAAATTTAAACTAGCTTGAAAAATATTTGGCTTTAACGAAAATTGAAATGGTCAAATTGTTTAGAAAACCTTTTTGCCAAAAAATGCCGATTTACCTCACTCAGTTTCTTCAACCCTAAATGACATCCTGTTATTGTTTCAGTCGGCAACGAGTTCAATCCTACTGAGGATGTTTATTTTGCAAGTGGTGGGAAAGTTGGTCCTAGAAATAATAGTTTCTACGAAAGAATTCCCTAATAGCCATATAATTTCGGAATTGCTATGCAAAGATTTTTAAAAAAATGGGAGGGGGGGGGTCCGTTCTGCGTGTTATTGTTATTTCGTTGGAAGAAGATTGTTCGAAAATAATGACAGGTTTTCGCATATTGGGTAACGGAGGGTTCTGTATCATAACAGGGTGTCTGTGTTTATTCGGCATTTTAACAAAACAAAAAACTAATTATTTTTGAGTTCTGCGGAATTTTTAGCGTAAAAGAAAGAAAAACTTTTCACTGTAGAAACCATTTATGTCTTCGGTCAATTTTTTTTTTATATTTCGGACTATAATATGTTCACCGCAAAATTTATTCTCAATAATCATTTTTGGAATATCTTGCTAGTAGAAGTGATTGTTAAAAGCTTCGATGTGTTACACAATTTTCATTTAAAATTGAAGGTGTTGAATAGTATAAGGGATAGCTATAGGAGAAGTAGATAAAAGCTGTGAAGCTTGGTCATTGATGAGGAAAATTACTCAATGGCCGTTACGCCAAACTTCCCCGAGTTATACCATCGACCAACCTCATCTAGATTCCTCAAGGAAAGTAGTCAGGGTCACCCAGTGGGAGGGCACGGGAAGCCACTAAGACCTACAAAAATTTTTATTCGGCAAATTAAGAAATGTAAATTCTCCTATTTATGGCTTATGTAGAGAGTAATTATTGAACGAAGTGATCTCGATTTTCAAGTTGACATTGTGTTTAGTCAAAATTTATGAAATAGCAAGATTAGTCGCCTTCGGCGGCAGCTTCGACCTCACCGAGGTTTTGCTTATGTGTTAATTAGGGGAGTATATTGGAAATAAATGTAGTCCATGCACTTCAAAAAAATTTAAAAATTTAAATATGTGTTCATGAAACAGCATAATAGAGCATCATTCGTGAAAACTCAGAAAAAATACAGTATTCATACAAACTCAGAAAAATGTATGGATGCTTAAAATATATGATTATTTTTTTCTTTAAAAGAAAATGTCTAACTGCAAGGATAGTTAGAAAATGATTCCATACACTACAACCGCACAATCTCACAAACACAATATCAAAAATTAGCATAAATCATAGCTTCAGTTTCTATTAACTTTACCTTCTACTGAAGTTGTTTTGTTGTCATATTCATAAGATCATGTTTTAGATCAGAGAAAATATTCTAATTTTAAATAACAGCATATAAATATCCAGTGTGACAGGAAAAATAATTCCGTTTTTCTAATAATATGTCATTTAAAAGCGTATATGCAATAACATGACATGCCAATACAGACATGTAAGGGTACACGATGCGATTATAATGAAATTCATCTGATTCCCTATTTGTTTTTTGCTTTCTTCTTTAAACTGCTTCAGATGTTATTAGCTTTTTCATCAAGTTCAGATAAAATGCGCTTTTCATCTTAGCATTACAGCTTAAGAATCCCATTTGAAGCCTTACAAGTAAAAATAATGCTTTACTGAGTGCAAAAGAAGGTACCTTGAATATCAATTAAGGATAAGAAAAAAAGTTATAGTATTGTTAATGAGTTTATCTTATTAAAACAGTTTTTTTTTCTTCGAAGTATTAACTTGAAACTATTAATACGTATACTATTGTACTAATACATTTATTTTTGCAACGACTAATATTAAAGGTTTTCGAGAATATCAATTGCATGGGCTGCAAAAACAACACACTATACTGCAGAAACATCTAAATTAGAAATATACTTGTGGGTATTGAGTATTACATTTAGAGGTCCTTAATTTATAACTCTGCGAAATCTGACTGAAATTTCATTTTCGAATAACATAATTTTAGTTGATGCTCCATTATGTAAAGCACTGTCTGAAAATGTATTTTATGTACAGTGTGAACATATTTTTTTTTTCAAGAATTATGAATAGATAGGTGATGATAAATATTGGCGTATCCAGGAATTGATTTTGGGGGGTGCACATCGAACATCGACACTGTGATGAGAAAGGAAAAAAATCAAGAAATAAGGTGAAACTTTAAAAACGCAGTATTTCGATTTAATTTTTTCTATTAAACATTGCTCAAAGATTGTTTTTTTTTCTCCACAAAAATGAATATCATGCAAGAAAAATAAGGCGCGGGTACATCGCTCATTTTCCTCTCACATTTCCACAATTACAGAATAACAATTAGTTTTGATTCTTATTGTCGAAAACAGAATATAATATGACAATATTTCAGTGTCCATAAAGTATTTTTCATGGAAAAAACCTGAAGCTTATTTACGTGAAGGTTACACGTTTTTCCAAAATTCGGTGCCACCATTTTTTATAGTCTTACGAAATCTTGGGGGGTGCATTGGTCCCTTGGCACCCCCCCTGGATACGCCACTGATAGTAAATTACCAAATATTCCCGTAAGAGCTCGGGCCCCTGGTTTTTGAATAGGCTAACTTGCTCTCTCGTCGGCTCTGCAAGTAGCTTGCACTAACATTAATAAATAAATAAATTTAAAAAAAATACACCATAATTTGTAAGCAGCAAATCGCAACATATTTCGGAGCTCTTTAACAGTGTACTCAGTTTTTGAAATGATAAACAGAAAAATATATTTTTCAATTTGAAAAATTAAAAAGATTGTAGAAAGTTTTGTAACTAGAAAGAGCCGACTTCGTTATGATGATTAAAATAATAGCTCATTTGAGTTAAAATTAACGGTTGGTTAAGCTTTGTTTTCCTATTGCAAAAAAAAATCGAACAAACTGCATAATAAACGCAATTAAAGTAAAAATCGTTAAAATATTATTATAGACGCCTACGTCATTTCTGTAGCAGAGCTGCCTTCATCAGTCAAAAAAACTCAGCACATTACAGTAAATATAAACGACATTGCTAGTAGTGACTGTGAAAGAACTGAGAGAACTTAAGATTTATACCCTGGTTATGAACTTATTGTAAACGTGACAACAGCTGAGGGATAATACCATGGCTATGTATATCCGTAATAAATGTTTGTGGTGCGCGAAAACGGCAAGTCAGCGGTTAAGAAATATGAAATTTGATAAGAAGGGGTAGTTTTTCCCGACGTTGTGCACCTCGAAAACAGATTTTAAAAATTACTTAGAAAAAAAAAATATGTTTTAGGTGATTTTTAATGCATTTTACCCAACAGATCCCGAACAAATTTCGTCAGTGTAATTTCTTTTGAACCAAGTGTAGAAATCTAGTTTTAAGCATGTTGGGAAAAAAGTTGTCTATAAGCAGCCTCCATAGACGGTTTCATGGCGTAAATAGGGGAATGTCGTAAAAGGCGAATTGGGCAAAAAGGCAATCCAGCTGAAGGCGACTAAAAAAAAAAAACGAAAGAACAGACATCATACGATATTTAATCGATGTAAAATATGTACAAACATGTAAAATTTCATAGCCATTCTTATTAGAATAAATAAGTTTGATAGTTTATTAAAAGCTCTATACTTCATGTTACATGCAATATTTTAAATATCCGACTGGTATAGTGTCGATTGCAAAGTAATACATGCTGCTGTACATTTCTCTACCACGCTACTTCTGGCTTTAGAAAGTACCATAAATCGCTATAACATTATTTTAAGAAAGAACAACCTACCTAGTACTGTATTTTTTTCCTTGCTATTTAGATTCATCTTTTAAATGTGTTGAGCAACTTAGTTTGATGCACGGTGCGAGTAATTTTAGTTTCTAAAGAACCCTAACTACTCTTTCAGTAAAACCTCTGGTGTTATGTTTCTTAAAGTACGGTATTCTCTTTGTTAACTACAGTACTAGCTGCTCTAGTTATTTTTCTTACATTCAACTTTCCATTCCCTTCTAGAACTACACTGTTTCAATAAATATAAATATAGTAAAAGCTACTGTCCTTAAATCATGAATCACGATTAGCGTGTTTGAAACATCTTGCTTTCAATGACTAATACCTGTGAAGGCTTCTGAACACACCGCTATCATTGTAAAAGCATAAAACCTTGATTAATGAGCTTTTCGTGCTGCAGATTGAATTCAAACCCTTCGACAGTAACACTAAGAGCGAGACAAAACCCATTTCGATAGTAGCACAATGAGGAAAATTTAGTTTAAAACAGGTATTTGAATAAGAGCAAGTAATGGCTTCGAGCCATTCTTGCCATCTTAGTTATCGTTTTGTATAAGGTAAAAGAAGTCAAAGTTCGTGCAACGCTATCCGCCAGGTTTCCATCAGAGAATTGCTCGCCTTAGGTTCTCGACTCGGTTTTGAAAAGAGAAAAACAAGCAGTGATCAACGTCCAACTTAATGCATTTGAGATTTACTTTCTTTCGGTTTCAATAGGAAAAAGTAGTAAATGTGTTGGAGCATCTGAAGACTACAGCCATTAAGTTACGTTAAATTCGATTTATATTAATGATAATATCCATTTTTTTCTGTTTGATAGGTATTTTCTGCTGTTCGTTTGTAATTTATGTTTTTTCAAAATACTCTAAATTTAATTTTCGTTTTGGGAACACAGTCTATAGAAAAACAAGCATATGTTTTAAAAATGGAACGACAAAAAAAGTCGTATTTTTTTGTGTTTCAAACTAAGAAATATTATGCTTAAAATGATCTAAACTTAATTTACGCTCAACTTGGGAGCAATATTTTACGTTTTAGCTTACTTTTGCTTTTCATTTTAGGCATTATTATTGTTCAAATATTCGAAAATGAAAATTGGTGTATTATTCTTTGCTAGGGTTGTTTTTTTTTCTTTTGAAAATCCAAGGAGTATTTTTTTTTAATCTTTTTTTCCCACATCAAACTTAGATCGGGATTCAGTAAAAGGGAATTTTTTAAAAATTAGTTTTGACTAAAATAGTCCTATTTTTCTGAAGAAGGGGTTCAAAAATCTAGTGTTACTTAAAGTAGTTATAATTGTAAAGGAAAACATTTTAAGAAATTAATCTTGGACAATATAGTTTTTTTTATTAGCTTTGTTCTGCTGCATTTCGATTTTATCAGTGATAGATAATAGTAAAAATCACTTTAACTCAAAAGAGCAAGAAAAAAAATCATATTGCCAGCTATGAAGTACGGAGCATATAAGAAATTCTATTCGGAATTCTCATAAGTGCATTGTGAGACGTTGATCTAACTGATTCAACTTGATGTAGAAATGTCCTTAAGTTGAAGTTGAAAAAACTTTTAATAAAACTGTTGTGTGTTATGAAGCTAAACAGTTCATGGCGCTTTCAATCTCTCCGAGTTTGTTCCCATCCATTTGCAGTCCGCGAAACAAATGACGCAGATCAACGTCATAGCGGTTTCAGAAAAACAAAATGACCAGCAGCTCAACGACTGATATCTATAATTAATAGCGAGCTTTATTAGAACATCCTGTTCCTTTCCTTCAGCATGAGAACAGGATGAATCTGCACCCAGCTCATCACAGGATTTCCTATTCAAACAAAGAAGCTGGGCTATCTTTGTACGGATATATTTGTCTTGGTTGGATAATACGCAGCGTTATTTTAATGGCGTGTGCTATATGAGTCGTTTAGAATCAAAACCAGTTATATAAATTTCTCCAAATCTATTGTTCCACCTTCGGAACTATGGATTTAAAGGGTTTTGACTAAAAAGCCTTAAAATTATTTTTCATATAAAGTGGACTTAACTGGTTTTGATCCGAAACAACTCATATGAGTAAACGCTTCCGTATTTTGGCTTTCAACTTGTAGAACAGTGGTTCTCGACCTGAAGGTGTAACCTTTAGGAGGCGTGGACAATTTTCAAGGGAGGCTTAAGAATATAAAAATAAATTTGAAAAGTGAAAGTAAACTATAATTTAATCAAAATAGTCATGTGGAGTAATATTAATTTTTTGGGTGAATTATCAACATTTTCATTTAATAACCAGCTTAAGTTGAGTTTCCTATTGCACTACTTGTATTGAACACATTCGATGGGAAGGGGGGGGGGCGTGACCGGGGGAAAATCAATGTTCAAAAGGAAGTTAAGAGCCTGAAAGATTGACAAACCTTGCTATGGAAGACCATAAGACTTTGAAAAAACAAAGAATATGTTTTTAACATGATTTCTCTAGCTTTTTCTGATGTTTCGTGTATTTCTTTTCTTTTTTTCATTTGTTCTTTTCACTAGATCCGCCTAAACAGTTAAAAAAAAGGAAAGCGCTTAGATGAGAAAAACACAATAAAAATGAACGAAATGATTAGCTTACTTTTTATCGTTGCAAAAAATGCAGAAAAAAAGGTTCTTTCTTTTTCTTTTTTTTAAACTCTTTTTACTTGCCTCGTTTCCTTCGTTTCCTCCTCGTTTCCATTTCACGTAACGAATTTGCAACTTTCTAAATTTTGTTTAGTATTCAACAGAAAAATTTTTGGTCCTATAAGAAAAATAGGAAGATGGAAAAAAAAGCTTGCAATTAAATGCAGATTATGTGACACTAAAAACTAATTTTTCGTAGCTCATGGGTTCGATTAGGATCAATGAATAAATTATTACACATATGGAAAAAAAAACACTATCCAACAAACAAAATCCATCCAAAAAATCATATGTAATTTTTATTCGACACCTTAAGACTACATAAACTATTATATCACGTCAAGCTTAGTAGTGAAACGCATTTATTGATTTTATTAAAATTTCTCTAAAGTTGCGACGTAAGTCATTCTACATTTAAAAAGAAAACATTTTTTTTTGTCTGGAACAATTAGCATTCCACTTATTTGCCCAGTAAATTTAGGCCAAAAATAGGGTCGTTGCACCACAAATTTATAATTGGCTGAATCTGTCAGGATCTGCTACTGAACATGTGTAGAAGGAATCCTGAAAAGTCCCCTACTGTCCCATGTGAGCTTCCATCCAAAATGGCGGATAAAAGATTGCGGTCAAACGCTTTTTGCCTTCCTTAGATTTATGTCAAATATCAAGATTTTTGAGTTCTAAAAAAACCTGTATGCTCTAGTACAGTGCTCCTCTACCTTTTTGACCCTACGGCGCACTAGCGAGTTTGCTCGATCCTCGCTGCACACTGAATTAAATTTCATTATGTCCGTATGGACAATGGTTTCATCTCTCACTAGTGAAAACCATCTTTTCTATATATATAGAACTACCAATGTAACTAATGAGCAGCATTTAACATTATTTGAATATTTAGTTGCTTTATACAATATTTGAAAGATACAAACTGAATAAAATTTTATTATGAATTTCGGTGCTTATTTCGATGACTGCCTTGAGGGACAGGGGTGATTCTTTTTTTTTTACTATTATTTATTCATCTTTATCTAGGCCTAGGGCAAAGCTACATGAAATTTTCAAAATCTAAGCGTTAGATTAGTCTCTTGTTTTTCATGGGCTTGTGTGTGTGAGACATGTCATTGCTGAGAATCCCACGTCACAAAAAATTGCTAAAAATGATAGCAGCACTTGAATAGCGTGATCATATATTCTTGAATACTATTTTTAACTAACAACCACTAAGCATGCAGAGGCACTTCGCTAAATTTCAAGGAGCCCCCCCCCCCGGGTCGCTTCTGGAGTATATAAATTTCTCTGGCTCCTTCAATAAAAGTTCTTCGACTAATGATTCAATCGCAAACTCAGTCATAGTGTTATAGTCCTGCCGACTTGAAGTAGCGCTGTTCTGACTCAACATTCAATAGCTTTTTTTAAAGATGTTTGTGAATTTTTAATTTAAATCGGTTTAACTTGCCCATGCATGTCAGCAAATTCCCACCCCGCTCTTCAATTCTTCGATTAAATTCTTTAGGACTCTCAAAGACAACAGCCATGTGCGCTAGATTTTTAGCCAATATAACGAACTGGCATGTTGCACTTCATTGTGATGTTGTAAAACCTCAGAAGTTTAAACCTTGTCCCACAACTCGAAAATTCTTGTCAGGATCTCGTACTTTTCAAAAATGATCAATCCTTTGCCAAAAGAAGTAGTGGGGATCTACGCTTATCTCTTCAAAAAATGCAATGAAAAGGAGAAAACTAAGCGCCCTTGATTTGATAAAAATTCTAGTTTTTACGGTTTCAACTAAAACTGACTTCAGCTCATGTGGCAAATTATTTATCATTAGAACTTCCCAATGAACACTGATTTGAGCACTTGGATATTGATTTTTCATTCGAAATAAACTCTATGAATCCTTCAACATCTCTTGCCATGAAAAATCAAACACTTGTACATTTGTGCCCCAGGATCCCGTTGCGTTTTGGATATTTATCTATAGTGCGAAATATTTCATCCCCTTTTCCATGATGCAAAAACTATTTTCACAAAAACCTAACAATCTTAAAGGCAGTCTTCACCAATAAATCGGACTATGGTGATCGTGCACATCTGATAGCTGTTGATTCATTAACGTGAAATGAGAATTTTCTTCCTATCCGCATTTTATAACTAATATTTTTTTCAGTATCCCTTGGCACGGCATTGATTCATATCCTGATTGTGTCGTTAAACAGATGAAATTGTGATACCATTACACCAAAGCCTATTATTTCCCGCATGAATCCTTTCACGCGCTGGAAAAGTAATTCACCATTAGGGCGCAATCTTTGTTTTAATACTTAATTTGAATAACATGATATCTGACCTCTTGCACCAGGATCGTTAAGGAGGGCTTTCCCATACCCTGGCTTTAAGAAATTAATGTTTTTGCATATAATTGGGGGCATTGTTTTCTGTTTTCCGAGAAAATAGCATTGAGTATGCACCTCCCTCCCTGGAAAAATTCGAAATGATGAGCCTATCTTACGCACTGTCTGAAACTTTGTGAAGGTAAAATACATTTATGATCTTCATTTATGGAAATTCTGAACACACCGCGGCACACCATGAACCTTGTCGCGGCACACCGGTTGCGGAGCACTGCTCTAGTAGAAAAAACAATTAGCTACAATAGGTGATTTTATTGAAAATCAAATATTCCATTAGAAATCATTTAGTTTGATATCAATTTCTGTAAATAAACAATAGGTTGTCAAATCCACACCTGATGGAATGTGCGCCGGTTCCTTCTTGGAGTTAAGTATCTCCAAAAACTGCATTCCTACGACCCATGGTCTTTTGAGACAGGAACGAGAGAAAAGTATGACGTGTGTTCCGGTGTACGGGATAAAAAGCCTTTAATAGAAACATGTATGTTTGCGTTAGTTTAGAGTAGAGTCGTGCTACAACGCGATTCGACTTACGCGAAACGGCTATAATGCGAGTTTTTTACCAATAAAGAATTTTACAGCTAGTGCAAATTCCTCGCCTACAACACCAAAATTTTCAAAAATAAATCACAGGGCATAAGTATCGGCTTCGTTATTGGCTACTAGATTGTAGGTTTCGTGAATTAACTCTCATCTCTTAAGCATCACTGAAAACGAAAGTTCCCACACCATACTATAGTCTAAACACTGCTTTGGTAGAGTATGGAAATCGGGCAGTAATCATCATGTTCTTCACGTTTTAAGTTATTAACAGAATTACTGCATTTGCTATGTCGCATTATTATAGTGGCTGCATTTTATTATTACTATATATAGAGTGTAGTAACGATAGCTCAAAACCTTATAACTCAAATGTTCTTTTATCTCGAAGTTTTCCTTGAGTTCCAAACTGTTGAGAAGGATGGAAAAATCTCCTACAACTAGAATTACCGAAAACTTGAAGCTTTTTGCTGATTCCTTGGGGCTTCGAGTTATAGAGAGTCGAATGTACTGTGTTAATTTTAGGTATCGTAATAGTTTCGTGTTAAATAATTCACGTTGCTTTTCTTTTTTTTTAATACAGTAAAAATTTAGTTCTTTATGAATGAAGCTGTAATATAAGAAATCGTTTAAAGCTTTTTGAGGGGTGTTTACAAACGTCAAAAATAACTGGATATTTTTATTAAAAAAAAGTACACATACCCGTTTCTACAAAGCGAAATTTTGACTCTCGCGAGGGATCTTGGAACGCATCCCTCGCTTAAGTCGACACTCTACCGTACTAAGACGTTCAAAATATGCATCAATCATTTAGAAGTATTAATGCATACCTTGAGATGGCTGGTTGCACTTGATTTTTTTTTTCTTATGCCAGATATGACGACATGCTTTTCCTTCGCATTTTTCTTGAAAACCATATGGGTAGTAGAGATGCACTCATTTTGAAATATTTTATGTACTCTAAGCCCAAAATCTAGCAGTGTAGAATGTTTCCGGTGTTGGTTTTACACACTGTATAATGAAATGAATTTGAATGTTCCATTATCGGGATTGTTTTTTTTTTTTTTAAATCTACTACTTTAAGAGAAAACTCTTTTGCTAGGAAATAACTTCTAAAGCTGCGTCCGATTCTAAGTTCCCTTCCCATTTTTCTTGGCGCTCCTTATTATTATTCTTTTAATCGCAGTTTTGCTACGGTATTCAATAGATGTATATTTAAACATATTTTAATATATTTTTTTGACTAGTTCCTTTTCATTTAAAGATTATTTACAAGATTTGCATTGTAGTTGTAAACATAAGAGGATTGGCTCAAAATATTCATTGTTAATATAGAATACCTACCTTGGGATGGCTGGTTGCACTCGTTTTTTTTTCCTCACAACAGATATGACGTCATACTTCTCTCTCTCTCATTTTTCCTGAAAACCATGGGTAGTAGAGATGCACTCCTTTTGAATTTTTTTACCTACTCTAAAGCGAAAAATCTAGCAATGCTGAATTTTTCAGGTGTTGGCATCACACAGTGTATAATAAAACTTATTCATAAAAGTTCCATTATCGGAATTTCTTCTTTTTATTTAAATCTACTTTGAGAGAAAACTAATTTTCCAGGAAATAACGTAAAAAGCTGAATTTCCTTCCCGTTTTTGTTGCATCTCCTTATATAAAAAAAAATCGCAGTTTGGCTGCGGTATACAATAGGTGTGTACCTAAACATATCTTAATATTTTTTGAAACGTTTCGTTTTCCTTTAAAGATTTTTTACTAGATTTATATTGTAGCTGTAAACATAATAGGATTACTTTAATAAGAACAAACAAAGGAAATATCAACAACCAGGATCAGAAAAGAACAAGCGCTGAAAGAATTGCGAAACAAAGATATAGAAAAAGGCAAAACTGAATTTTTTTTGTCTCTTTTCTTGCTTAGGAGAGCAAAAAGTAGTACATATGTGTAGTTTCAAAGCAACAATAAATAAAATTTCAGATTTTATTACCTTTTGCTTTTCAAAACAAATACAGATCTTTTTTTACGTTGATTTGCGAAAGCAATAGGTTACTCATTCCATTTTCCCCAAATATATAGAGATATATGTGGTATTTTAATCGTTTTTTATTGAAGCTGTGGATTGTCCCAGATGTTAGCTTCATATTTACTTGCGGTCCCCTCCCCCTCTTCCGTTTCCGACGTGTCTTCTTCCCATCTTATAAGAATCTTACCCGTTTCCGGTGTAAAAAAGAGGGCCGTTTGGAGTCGACTTGTGACAAAAAATAGAAATAGGGTGACGGGGGAAACAGAAAAAGCATGATTCTGGTAGTTTGGAGACGGAAAATATTGCAGAGTTCTGTTTTTCAGGGAGGTTTCTGACTTTTTCTACCCGTACCAATGAATGGAATAGTGGAGGAATTTCTCAAATAGCTTTGTTGTCTTTCTTTAAGAAATGTAGGGGAATCTGGGGCACAGTGAACCACTCCCATTCAAATCTATTACTGTGCAACTTGTTTTTTGTTCATATGAGGTCTCATAGGTGGTACATTGCTATTTACAGCTTCAAAAAAAAAACACACATGGAAGATACTAAACTAGCCATTTTTCGCAGAATTTTTTGTTTTGTAGTGCTCAAGATTAATTTTCCGTCTTAAAGTTTTTTTTTCAATTCCATCCAGACTCAACTACGACTATATGTGATAAATAGTTTTTCCAGAAAGGTAAGATACTGCCGTATTTAAGTTCCGCAAAAGTGTTTCCGTATTTATAGGTTATATATAATTTTAGCATTATTATTTGTTTTATTAGGACATGGGTGCAATAGATCAACATCCAGTCTGCCTAGAAGTACAAAATTTATTTTAAAGCTTTTTTTTTAAGTTAAATTTACGTAAACAAATTTGAGCTGTTAACATCTATAAGTGATAAATGAAAATAATCAAACCTAATAGCACCGTAATAATTAATTAAAAATAATGCAGCAATTTAAAAAAAGTTAAATTTGATGAAAGCTTGTAAAAATTGCTACAAAAAAGAAATAATATATGACGTAGTATTTCTTGTTCAGAAAATGAAGTGATGAGTGATTGAGTAGTGGTGAGGATTATGCTAATGTAAGATTCATATCGGAAAATTTAATTGGAAATAAATTGACATTTCCAGAAACGGTAGAGATGAAACCATTATGGATGCCAAGGACCTTGTCAAGGTGCTTCCTTATCCAGATGCATCTTCAGGAAATTATTAGAATGACTCTTTTAAATGTATTTGTAAAAAATACCTTAATGAATTTTAGCATCCGCTGAATTCAATTGATTTCCGCTCAATAAAAGTTCCAATAAGACTTTGAGCGACAAACACATTTCCCAGTGTCAAAATCCTAATTCTTTCATTCTTCAATTTTTATTTCATTTATAAATTTATTTTCAACTTTTTTTAAATAGATTTTTTGGATGTATTAAACCTTCTTTTATGCTTTCTTTTTCTTTGTTTTAATTTTACTGAAAAGTAGATTAAAAGAGTAACATCAATGAAAATTGACCAATTAGATATTTACCAGAAGTAACTATATTACAAAAACACTTCAGTTTAAAATATAATTTCTCGTTTTTTTTTAAGAGTCTACATAAATCTCTATAGAAGGTGTATTAATGTCTAAAATGAATTTAGCCTTAAACCATTTTAGTCACAGAAAAAGTGTAGTGTTCGTAGTCAGTAATAAATAATTTTCTTATATTCTAACAAGTATTGAAAGTGACCTTGAATAATCAGCAATTCAGTTTTACAGATTGTTTCAAGTCAGTTGTTTCAAGTCTGAAAAATCAAGTCGCAGTTCCCTTTAAAACTTAACATTTGTGTTTCACTTTTGAACCTCTTAAAATTCAAACTGTCGTCAAAGTAAGGTTTCCATTTCAGACTTTGTTTACATTCGCATATTGATTAAATTTCAAAGTGAAACATAATTAATTTCATGTTTTGTTCTCACCAGTTCATCAAATTGTATGCATTTTTAAGCATAGTTTTGTAAAATAGGACAAATCCTGAACTATCTTTCAAATGAAAAAAATAAAACTGAAATGAAACAGATCCAGTTCCTTAACTGCCTGGCCAAGTCCCGGAACCTCTTATGCACTACTGGTTAGGACGAAGAGGAGACATATTAAATCGCTTTACTAATCAAATATCATGAATAGAGAATCAGAAAACACAAGAGGTGGGTCAAGAAACAGGAAAACAAGCAAAAACTATTTACTCTTCTCTCATGAGACACAAGACCCTCTTTGTCATTCAAGACTGCTTGTGGTCTTCTTGGAATGAATAAAAAGAAGTCATGTTCAACAGTCAGAGAATCATTCTTTCTCGAAAAACATTGATCAGTAACGTTAATGAGGATGGAGTTAGCACTTTGTTCAAAATATTGTTCACAACAGTCTTACTGCAAGGGATCAATAGTACTGAAATCGAGAGAGTGCTGTAAAGGTCATGATGGCAGACGTTAACCTTAACTTTAAGGTTTTAAGAACGAAGTCTGGTTAATGTAATGAGAACAGGGGATCATTTTCATCGATAAGCAGCGTTATAGTCCGTGAACAAACTTTGAAAAATTTGATAAAATGTCTCGTCAAACGAGTATGGTACTTGTTCTACCATTTTAATCGTGTTTATACGTGCCCTAGATATATGTGTCCCTTTCATAGCCGCACATGTGAACAACTGAAGATATTTTCTTAAATAGCTTAAAGTAAAGGAATAATGTTTTAAAAAATCTCAAAAAAATCATTGACCCAACGAAAAACTATTCAAACATGAGGACATATTCGCACTGAAAAATTGGTAATATTTCTTGAAACAGAAGGATTATAAATATTGTTCACATGTGCCACCTTTCTCCTAAATATTCTTCGTTTTTTTTAAAAATGTTTTTGGAATTTGAATTTCTCAATAAATTATTATATTTTTTAATAATTTAAGTCAGTTGCGCTCAAGCTAGATCTAGTGATCTGTATGGGGCCCACAAGGCTGTTCCATGTGGTCCGTTGTTGCACTATTCTTACACGTTGAAAATTTAAACTTCAAAAATATTATTTAATTTATATTAACGAGCAGAACGTGCCTTTTCAGTATTTATTAGATTTCAACCAAAATTAATGCTGGTGATTAACAATAAAAATCAGGCTGGAGAAAAGCGCAATGCGGTGTAGGGCGCAATATCGAGTACAACACGCACTACGCGGCGAAGCAACTATTTTTTCGGCAGAAAAGGAAGAATAGAGAAGTGAAAATGGAGATGAAAATAGTGCTGTGTGGGTGTGATATTGCACAGTCATTTACAAATGTTCGGTGGGCGGGGGGGGGGGGCTGTGCGACAGATTCATTGTTGAATATGCCTCAAATTGGCTCCCATAGATTGATAAACTGTGTTAAAAATAATATTAGTTGATTAAAGAGCAATTAAAGACTTATAAAATGAAAAATTTATGTTTTCCACTGTTATTTCTTGTGTTCCAGAGTAGAAAACCATCCCGTAGAAACAAACCTTTTCCCGATTTTTGAAAACAATAAAGTTAAGAGTTAAACTTTTTGGCGATCTAGAATTTTTAGAAAATGATCATAATCTCAGAATTCTTAAGGTAATTTTATGCTCAATAATATTTTTTCCCTTTAATCCTCTTAGCTTTAAGAGACAAAAACAACAGGTAACTTATTTTCTGTTCTTTTACCCCATTTTACAGATTTAAATCATCTTGTTCCTCATCAAAATATCAATGAAAACTGATTTTCTTTTCCTTTATCACTCTTTTCAGCATTCTTCACGCAATTGTAAGTCTCTATAAAATCTAAACATGTTCAAAATCTATTTTGAATTATTGATTAAAAAATAGAACTCATTTCTTTGACACTGAATCAAAGTACTCAGAGAAGAAGAATGAAAAAAATACCGTTGCCACGCCGTCGGAGGTCCATAGTAGCTTTGAAAGAAGTCTGCAATGTAAAATAAAACTCCTTGGTCGAATTGTGAAAAACATCTTGCCAAAAAGAATACAAACATGTTATTCTAGATTCAATTGCTTGAGCAATCATACGCAACATATTTTTTCACCACATTTAGTTTCAATAGCAAAACAACTGAACTTAACTTCAGCACTGCACTGAAAGAGTCGAACTGGATTGTTATGCCCAATTTAATCTGAAGACTGGCCGTTTAGCGCGCAAAAAGCTTTTTTCTTCGAGGTTGGAAACTCTCCCTTTAAAGCTACAGCAAACTGTGCACAAGGGGAGAGGAAGGGTACACATGCTGGCTTGTGCCTCGAGGATGAAGGGACCCCCAATTTAAAAAATATTGTAGCACAAAAACTTTTTTTAACATAAATTAAACGTAAACGCTATTAAACATTTAAGGAAACTTCTTACTAAGATACTAACAACTAGAATCCCACTAACTACAAACATTTAAAATTAACAATGGTTAAAAGAGAGATCCATAAGGGTTCAGCAAGAGTTATGCCAAAAAGGAAGCGCGTTTTGTCAGCAGTTGGAAACTTATCATATAAGCACATACACAGCTATGCGAGCTTTGAACAGAAGAAAAAAAAATCAGTTTCAGTTTGGATTTTATAAGCAGGGCCTGATTACCGAAGAGGCTGACGAGGCTATAGCCGAAGGCTCCCGATTCTTAGGAGCCCCCAAATGACCGAACAATTCTAGTCTGCTATTTAAGAAAAAGAAACAGTTTTCTCCCCTTTATTTTGTTCCTTTTACTCTTTAAGTAACATGTGATATGATCTGCACCCCAATGAATATTTTGATAGACTATTTGAACACCTGAAGTCTTCTCACCTGGTTTGTCAGAGTCTGCAATTATACTTTTAGACTCATGACTTGGTATCTATTTTTCCTTTATGCAATAAATTACACAAAACGAAAATCTAAGTAATAAACTTGACGTTTCATAAATTCCCTCTATTTTCTCTCTCTTTATTAAAAATTAATATAGAATTGGGGGAAGGACGGCAGTTTCGAGTTTTTCTTCCGCCTCGGAAAAATTATGTACCCGGCATTCATTTAATGTGTACTGTTTTGCATGTTAGAGCACTAAGAAGTACATAATTAAGAGTTGATTTGAGTTTTGCTATTTTTTCGTTATTTTAATGGTTCAATCAACCTTTTTTTTTTTTGAATTACATAACTATAAAGTCGCACATTATTTATCTTCCGAAAACAATAACTTTTAATAGTCTTTTTTTTATACATTGTTTTGTATGTCAGTACGAAAGCGGGTGTATATGCGTTTGTTATCCTGATGTACCTCTTAGTTACGGAACGTAAACCAAATGGATGTTATTAAAAATTTGAAATTCCATTTGGAGGTTAACATTCTATAACATATTTTGCCAAAGCGCCAAATTTGTAAACACTTTCCACATTTTGAACGCAGGATCTCAAAATGTTCTTCATCCCAAGTAGCACACTTGGTTTTTTAAAGGTTGTAAAATGGTTATTAACGTTGTAACAACCGCTTAAAAACGTTTATAAAACGTTTAAAGGTTATTTGCGCTACCTGGGATATAACTGTTGGAAGAGGGGAGGATTGAGGTTCGTGAGTGATACTCGTTGAATAAGGAGTGGAATATGCGTAGGGGTAAACAATATGGTGGGGGTCCCGAAAGTCATTTGTGACGGCCCCGAAATTTCTGCTTACGCACCTGTCTCTAAGCGGTATAAAATAGCCCAGAGACGCGGATCCAGAAATACTTTCAGGGAACTGCTGGACGGGGAAGTGAAATAGGGTTCTCTCTACAAATACATTTGAATAAAAGTGATTTCGCTCAAATGTGTTTTGTAATGTTTTACACAGCAACATCTGAAAATATTTGTTTTGCAATTGAGAAATTGATGAGATATTTACAAATTAATTTAATACGGCCAAAATTTAGGTAACTAAGTGAAAGCTAAGACTATTACTACCCCCATTTGGACTTGATTCCTTTAGTATCTCTGAAGGCGGAATTCCAAGTCCTGATCCTTGTGACCCGTTGTTTTATTTAATGTTACAAATTGATGCACACGAAAAGTGACAATGTCACAAATTTGGAGCAAAACAACCAGCAATTGGTTTCTAGAAAACATACATTTATTTAAAAAAAATATTGAGTTGCTATTGATTTGCAATTTTCTCTTCTGTTACATATTTCCCATGCTATTAAGGAAAGAATTTTGATATAAGTTATGTGAGAATGATTTAATATGAGGTGCGACATTCGGACAGTAAAATTGGGTACAATATTGCCATAAAGTCATCAAAGATAGCCCACAATTAATTTCAATTCAGAAAAAAAGTTACCGGAGGAGACCAATACCTTCTCTTTCTCGTTTATTCCTTCCACCATTTACCAATTTTTACTTAAATTCTGAAAAATTCTACCAATCAGGTCAATTTTCCTCTTTCCAGCTCCTCTATTCCTAATACTACGAAAGACTGACTGAAAGCGTTTTTACAACTTCAGTTTTGAAAATTTTCCTAGGGTCTTCCAGTGATTACTCACCTCACCCTCCGTTCTTTCTCTGACGCAACCAAAAACATCTTAAAATGGCTTTTTTAAATTTTAAAACTGTTAATATGTATCTATCCTTCAAACTCCAAAGCTATGAATTTCACACAAAGAATTTCTCGGTTTTAAAACTTACGTTTTTTGATTTCTTCCTTTTTTTTGCCTTAAAAAAATAAATAAAAATTGATATGGAAACTTGAAGAAAACTGAATAGGGCAGCAGTTTCAAATCTTATCTCCCCGAAAGGTTGAAGATTTGCCCACGGTTGCTTTTCTTACCAAAAACTTCAAATTAAAAAAGGGGCGGACGGGCTTCTAAGCTAGGTTATGTCAGTTGTCTCCAAAATAAGATCATAATTCGCAACTGCAAGAGTCCGAAAGTGAAACATTGCATAAAAATCTCAAAAGAAGCAGGACCGATTGAAAAGTGTCTTTCAGCAGCCCTTTAAACGTATCAGAAAGTTAACTTCACAACTCGAGCAATCATCAGATCACCTGTTCTTGTTTTGTTTACGTTCCTCCTTTCTTATCCATCCACGTAAGTGCTCTTCCCACCCCTCTGCGGGAAATGGACCGATCCGCGGAGGCGGGTCGATCGTGGTGTTTGCCAGCCAGAAATGTGCGCCAGACTTATCGGCGAGTGAGCCAACACCAGTCGACGGGCTCGGGTGTGTAACTCGCGGCGAGTCACGGCGAGTCGAGAAAAGACATGTGGATTCTCTGTGGTGCCGGAATCACTGACCTTACGCGTCTAGAGCTGGATTTTTAAAGTGCCTACGATCGAAACTAGTGGAGAAGAAAAAAAACATAAACAAAAAAAAAAAATTAGTGCATTTTTCCGTCTAATCTGCTACGGGATGGGGATTGCTGTAAAGTGTCAGAAACTGATTTGTCGGGAATGTACGAATCGCTGGATTTAAAACAGCTGCGGGCTTGTGGATCAAATCTCGAAAAAGCGGTAAGTGCAAATTCGCTCTTTTTTGAACTCTCGCTTTCGAAACGAGGAGCGTCAGTGAACTTTCAGTGGGATAGAAAGTGAAATCCATTCCGTGAGGCCCAAACAGAAGGGGGAACCTGTCAGAGGAACAAATTCCGATTTAGGCTCTTAGACACATTTTCTCTCTCAGCTAGCATTTACTAAGTGATTGATTTTTTGTCTTTGAATAATTTTGCGGCTCTTTCACTTGTTTAATTAAAAATGCTGATGAGAATGACAGATGATATTGTTGATAATTTTCATTCTATAACTAAGTTGTGATAAATCATTCCGTATTATTTGCAGCAGCATATTTTCTGAAAATAAATGTAATTTGAAGTATGCATTTTGTGTTCGCAGTCTATGCTTGATGCAAACTTTTTTTCGAAAAGCGAAAAATAAAATGTTTGTTAATTTTTTTGCATGCGTCAAACTGACGTATGCAGTAAACAAACGTTTGTTTATTTCTTGCATGCTGAGGAGTGGCTTAAGAAAAACGTAACGTTAAGGTTATAAGTTCATAAAAACGTACTTTAGTTTAGAATTCTCCGGATGGTTTAGGTTACTTAAATTGGATCCCAAAGATTTAGTTCTCGTTTTGTTTCGCATTCTTGCATGTCAGCTGAAATATTTCTCTCGTAGTAACTGTTTTGGCCTTGATGCATTTTTGATTAATTCTCGCCGCTGCATGTTTTTCTGATTTTCGTGGCAACGAGAGTTATTGAATTATTGACATTCTTTTAAAGACTTAGAAAAAATTTGGCTGGGTAAAATTATTTCACGGAATATCTTTATTTTATTTATTTTTTTTTTAAATAAAGAGTCGTCTTTAATGTTGTTAATACAAAACTATCCATCTCGAAATAAGGTGACCAGATTTCGTAATATGGGGCGCTTTCTTTTTTTGTTGATAGTTGAATTTACTAATCAATCAATTTTTAGTTTTTGTAGTGGAGATGGTATGTAGGTCAAATATACATATATATATCAAAATAAATGTGTTTTAATAGTTTAATATAATTTTTCTCATGAATAAGGAATGAATCAAAACAATGTATTCAGATAAGGTAATAAATTTGTTCCCCTTGTAAATTATTTTGATGTAAATTTAGTATTCCTCTGAAGCAGCGATTCCAACCGGTGATCCGGCGGACCGGCACCAGTTCGCATAAAATTTGACCGGTTCTCAGAAATTGCTAGTCCATGTTTTAAAAACAACTTTGTTCAAAATAAATAAGCAAAAAATTAAGATGAAATAAAACAAAAGTAAAGTAGTAAAGATAATAAACAAAATAGTAATACTCATACGATGTTTTGTAATTAATCCACGTAGCTGTTTATGGTTTCTCACAAGGATCATCGTTTGTTTATGTATGATCATTACATAAAATCTTTTCTTTGTGACAATTATTTAATACCAGGTTATATGCTATTTATTTATTGTTTTATTTAATATTAGTATTACTTCGTTCAAAAATAAAAATCAAGTTATTAACGATCCCCGATTTGTTTTGTATTTTTTTAATTATTTTTATTTACAGAATAGGATAAAATAATCGCCGGTCACGAAACTTTTTCAAAAGGTTTTGTGGATCCGCGACTCAAAAAATATATTTTCTTTCTGTTTAGACCTTCTTATACGTCAGTGCAATTTCCGTGAAAATGTATTTTAATGCTAAACCCCATACTTTTCAAAGTGGTTATTTTAACCTGTCGTATCACAAGTCCAAAAATTTCAAAATGCCAAGTTCTCGCTGTAGCATTAGTAGCAGCAGTAGTAGTCCGTAGCACTATTGTTTTTCGGGACAAATGCTTTTTTTTGGACAAAAACAAAGTTGTGAAAAATCTGGACTGAAAATTTCAGGACTTTTCTGGGGAAATCGGGCCGTGTGGTGTGTGCCCTCAACTAAAATAATAGTGAATTTTGTTTTTATTCTCAAATTTTTTAGCGTTTTATACGGTGTTTCAAGAATTAAATAAATATCGTATGAGATTGTTTTGTGCAATTCATTAAAAATGAACTTGTAAAGATGATCATTTCTTTTGAACTTTCTAAAATATGCATGTTTCTATTTAGTTCTACAAGAAAATTATAAAATTCTCACTTATGCATTGTGAAGAATTACGAGTGCATTATAACTCTGTCCATACAATCTGCATTAGACATTTTATAGAATGAGCGAAATTATTGTTTTTACTGGAGATTTGAGAAGTTTTTATGTTTGGCATCAACAAACATTACAGTACATATAAACTCAAAGATTACTTTCATTTTGTGTTTCTTGTTGTAAGCGCTTAATCTTCGGCATTCTCAGAGTATCAAAGCTAATATGAATACGAAATTACGTTCCTTGTTAATTTCTTAATGCTGCAAGAATTTAATAGTTGGCATTTACAAAGATCAAACTGCCTGCAAAGAATTTTTTTATTGCCATATGCATCTGTTGTTTTACAAGAATTCAACATTTAGCCTTCACAAAGATCAAAGTCATTTAAATTTAAATTTGCTTGCTGTATGTATCTGTTGTTGTTGCAAGAATTCAATATTTGGCTTTCACAAAGATCAAAATCATTTAAATTAAAATTGCTTGCCGTATGTATCTGTTGTTGCTGCAATAATTCAATATTCGACCTTCACATAGATCAAAGTCCATATAAATAAGAAATTGATTGCCGTATGCATCTCTTGTTGTTGCAAGAATTCAATATTAGGTATTCACAAAGATCAAAGTGCATGTACATGAAAAAAAAAAGTTTGCCCTTTTCACCTGTTGTTGTTGCAAGAAATGTATTTTTGGCATTTCCAAAGATCTAGGTGCAAAAGTTTACTCATGACTTAACTTTCGTCAATCCCAAATTACTGGCATAGTACTCGTACAATTGAATCGTGGTTAAAATATTGCCGCGAAGGCAGATTTTGACTCTTCTAAAGAGAGATCAAGTAGAGAATCAAGAGTCATTTATGCTTGTTTTGCAAATTTCGGAATAGGAAAGATCGAATGCTCCGTCAGCAAGGAATTATTTATAGCGTTTTTGAATTACTTGGAAACGAGCATATTTCCTATCTGATGTCAAAAGTGTATCTTTCCATTTCAGTTATGTGCGTTAAAGCTAATGTTTCATAGATTTTTAGGACGACCAATAGTCATAATGAAAAAGGAATAAATATTCGTGTCATTTGAATAAAGTGAACGAATGCACCCCCCCTCTCTGTCATATTACATAACATTAATTAAAGTGAAACAATTTTACTTTTTTAACGCTATATGAGTGTTTAAACAAACGCACTTAAAATTTTGTGCACGATGAAAAATACTTTTAATAACGTTCTTTATTGCAATTTCTTAGTTATATACTTGTTTTATTTCAAGTAAACAAACATATATTTAAACACTAGAGGAAAATATATTAAACTTTCATATTCTTTAGAGCAAATAATGCATCATATCAGGCCTTAGACGCATTTTCTCTTTTAATTTCCTAACTATCTCATTAGAACATTACTTGATTGCTTCGTCAATGCTCATTGTGTAACAATTTTTGTAACACACCTCTAAAAGAAGTTGAAATGAAATAAAAATAAACCTTTTTCCTTGGTTACGCATTTTACAATTAATGTTACTTCGTAGGAAAAAATGTCCACTAAAACTCGTAAAACGTTTGAAAGTCCAAGTGGTAAAAAGAGTCCATGATCCCATCGTATTGCAACTCTTTAATACTGCTGATCGGGTATAGTTGGCAAAACGGGTACAGTCGGCATTAAAAAAAAAAAAAAAAAAAAAAAAAAAAAAAAAAAAAACAGACGCATATGTAGTAGTATTTATTTCAATTGAGGCTAAATAATCAGAGGACAGATATTTTTAAGTAGTTTAGAAAGTCGATCTCCTTACTTGTGTAAAAAACTATTTTATTTAGTTTTGGGGAATTTACATTTCCCATTTTTTTTACTTTCCCATTTTTTTTACTGTCCTGCATTCAATAATTAATAGGATTTCTCGCTCGATTCCAGTGAAGATCGATTCAGTGAAGTGGATCACCATTTTCAGATAATCGTTCGAAAAGAAAATTCTTCCAATTTTAAAACAGTGAATGAAAAATCGGATCTCCAGAACATCAACCTCAATAGATTGAAATCAATCAATAGTCCTAGATTGTTCGAAAAAAGAGGGGAGGGGGGACCTTACATAATCCGCTTTATATTCCATGCATTTAATAGAGAAATTTTTGTAATTTGATTTCCAAATAAATGGTCACAGCGTTGTAACAAGAACTAATGTTAAAGCTGAAAAAAGACAATGGTAAAAAGTATTCCATACACAGTAGCTGCTTAAAAAAATTCCTTCTCCGCAAAAATACTGAGTTCAAACTGGATTGCGCTTGAATAAATTTGCTATTTTTTGTTCTATACTCAAATTTCAAACCATAATGGTAAGACGTACGATTTTCTTAAGATAGAAAAATAATATTCCGTAATACACTATTTTATTGACAAAGAAATCGGTGTATTGATGCTCTTTTACAATTGAGCTGATTATGTGTTAAGCTTCAATTTTCAAGTTGCTCAAAACAGTTTTATTTATATAATTTTTTTAAGGACAATTTACCTGATATATTCTCTCTAATATATTTCTTCAAATAAAAAACCTTTATTGGATTATAAGTATATTAATTTTTATAATAAAGTTGCTTTCTTTTGTAGTGTGAAAAAAATAGCTATAACCCAACGCAATTTAAGAAAATATAATGCTACTTTCAAATAGTACTGCTATAAATTAACATTGAAGTAAACAAACAGTCAATACAAGAGCTGAGGCTCCCACTGTGAGCACATGTACTATAACCGTATAACCAAAATGCACTTCACCGGAATATTTTTGTACATTATATTTACTAAAACTCAGTGAAATGGTTTTGGCCGTACTTTATCTATAGAATTACATCCTTCTAGTCTCTTTATTTGACAAGATTATTCTAGTTATTTCTATAAAATCTTATGTAAATTGTTATGATAAACATAGAGAACACCATACTTAATTTTTTCTTCAAATTTGTAACCATTAGGTTCAATAGTAAGTTTGCTTGAAACAGTTCTTAATTAGTATACAAGCTATTGAAAATGTCTTATTAGACACCGGAGTAGGACAACTGTGCTGCTCATCATTTTCAGGAATCATTTTAATTTTGTATGCAATTGAAAAATGAGCAATACAAAGCATGAAATGGTGCAGGTGTTCTGATGCAGTTAGCGGGAAATCGAAGGCAATTGTAGTACATATACGGGTCATTCCATTTTAAATCAACAAATGGGGTGCGCATCATCATTTTTGATTTTGATGAAAATTTGCACGTGTATTCCTTTTACTTCCCAGAGCTCAAAATAGTGTTCATTTTATTTTAAAAAAATTTACCCTTTGATATATAGGTCCTTTTTGTTGTTGGCAACAGCGAAAATCGGGCGTTTTGATGCTTTGCCTTATGAACTATAACTTTTTTTCTATCAAAGATTTTGAGCTCAACTGTAGCTCATTGGAAAGCTAAGAAAAAGATCTTTTTATATATGCTATCAATAAATTTCAGATTTAAAAAAAGTACTTATTTTTTCAAGGTCAAAGTTCACGACGAAAATGACATTTTTTACTACTTTCGAACATTAAAAAACCCATG
The DNA here is from genome assembly GCA_038373865.1 of Uloborus plumipes. Taxonomy (NCBI): domain Eukaryota; kingdom Metazoa; phylum Arthropoda; class Arachnida; order Araneae; family Uloboridae; genus Uloborus; species Uloborus plumipes. Next base: position 80,076 of record JAXGGA010001477.1, on the reverse strand, counting down.
AAGGGTTCAAAGTAACAAGCTGATTTTTCCATCATATATTCATAGTCATGGTTACTTACTGTATAAAAAAAATTGGCTTGTTATTCCACCCCCTTTATGAGATATGCCCCCCCAAAGTTGTAAATTTTTTAAAAAATCCAATTTTCAACGCTAAAAAAATGCATGTGGGGGGCAAGATAAAAAAATTTTTGCATGTGGTATTTTAAGTACTGTTTACCAGCTTTCTAATAAAACAAAAGTTGCTTTGTTATTCAAAGGCGTTTGGCAGATATAAGGGACTGAACTTTCAAAAAATTGCACAAAAACAACGCGATTATTTTCATTTTTTTAAATCTTTTTTTTTTATTTAAATGTAATTATATACCTTATTCTTTGCCTTAAATGCTAAAAAAAGACTAAGAAGAGCAATGAAGAAACATATTTAAAGTTTAATAAGATAATTTAATATTTTTAACACCTGGGAATATAGAATACCACTAAACTTGTCGGATTTTTAAACATCTGATTGCTACCTACAACAAGACTGAGCATTTCTCAACTTGTCCAGGTTTGTTCCTACCATGTGGTAATCCTTGTTCTGACTTGCTCTCACATGTGTATCTTAGTTGTCTTTCAAATTCTGAAAGAAGTAGGTTGTTGAGCTAGTGTTTCTGCTGTAAAATCTTGTGAAGCTGATGTGATTTCTCTTCATTTCAAGTTCATTCATATTCACAGAATGTTTTGTTAAAGGTAAAAGAAGAAATTCTTTAGAATCCCTAAATATAAATTTAAATTTGTCTTTCTGCATGTAAACTGTGAATAAGTTATGGATAACCCTAAATGCTCCATAGGAGTTTTTGAGAATGATGATTGTAATATTTTAAGTTACAGTAGGCAGTCTACAGTAAATAGTATTTCTGAGTACAGTGATGATGATAAAACTTTACTGCACCTGAGAACTAGGTGTAAAACTATTGAAACTGTTTGTACCTACCAGCAAGAAGTTCCATAAAGGTGGCAAAACTTGGCAAGAAATTTTTTGCATGGTACGTACAAACAGTTTCAATAGTTTTACACCCAGTACTCAGGTGCAGTAAAGTTTTATCATCATCACTGTACTCGGAAATACTATTTACAGTAGACTGCCTACGGTAACTTAAAATATTACAATCATCATTCTCAAAAACTCCTATGGAGCATTTAGGGTTATCCATAACTTATTCACAGTTTACATGCAGAAAGACAAATTTAAATTTATATTTAAGGATTCTAAAGAATTTCTTCTTTTACCTTTAACAAAACATTCTGTGAATATGAATGAACTTGAAATGAAGAGAAATCACATCAGCTTCACAAGATTTTACAGCAGAAACACTAGCTCAACAACCTACTTCTTTCAGAATTTGAAAGACAACAAAGATACACATGTGAGAGCAAGTCAGAACAAGGATTACCACATGGTAGGAACAAACCTGGACAAGTTGAGAAATGCTCAGTCCTGTTGTAGGTAGCAATCAGATGTTTAAAAATCCGACAAGTTTAGTGGTATTCTATATTCCCAGGTGTTAAAAATATTAAATTATCTTATTAAACTTTAAATATGTTTCTTCATTGCTCTTCTTAGTCTTTTTTTAGCATTTAAGGCAAAGAATAAGGTATATAATTGCATTTAAATAAAAAAAAAGATTTAAAAAAATGAAAATAATCGTGTTGTTTTTGTGCAATTTTTTGAAAGTTCAGTCCCTTATATCTGCCAAACGCCTTTGAATAACAAAGCAACTTTTGTTTTATTAGAAAGCTGGTAAACAGTACTTAAAATACCACATGTAAAAAAATTTTTATCTTGCCCCCCACATGCATTTTTTTAGCGTTGAAAATTGGATTTTTTAAAAAAATTACAACTTTGGGGGAGCATATCTCATAAAGGGGGTGGAATAACAAGCCACTTTTTTTTATACAATAAGTAACCATGACTATGAATATATGATGAAAAAATCGGCTTGTTACTTTGAACCCTTCATGGGTTTTTAATGTTCGAAAGTAGTAAAAAATGTCATTTTCGTCGTGGACTTTGACCTTGAAAAAATAATATTTTTTTTAAATCTGAAATTTATTAATAGCATATATAAAAAGATCTTTTTCTTAGCTTTCCAATGAGCTACAGTTGAGCTCAAAATCTTTGATAGAAAAAAAGTTATAGTTCATAAGGCAAAGCATCAAAACGCCCGATTTTCGCTGTTGCCAACAACAAAAAGGACCTATATATCAAAGGGTAAATTTTTTTAAAATAAAATGAACACTATTTTGAGCTCTGGGAAGTAAAAGGAATACACATGCAAATTTTCATCAAAATCAAAAATGGTGATGCAACAACTTTTTTGAAAATTTGTTGATTTAAAATGGAATGACCCATACGTATTTCTATACAATGTTTCGCAAATTTATTTTTTGAGTAGAACATAATTATGGAATTTGAAATCGGAAAATGCCTAGCCGTTTGCTTGGTATAATAAGTACTAACACATTTAGAGCTCTTTTTTTTTCTCCTTTTCTTATTTTTAGGAATGTGACCTTTTTAATGACGACTTAAAATTGAAAAAAAAAAAAAAAAGAAACACATGCACGTATCATATTCAAAAGAAAAATACCCTTCGGAGAAGGGTATGCAGAAACTAACTAGTGCACAAAAATAATGAGTTTAGGTGTAGATCGACTTGTCACTGAATAGTTCGTAATTTGTTTTAAAATATAAAGTTTCAAAATATTTTTCTTTGGTTAAATGGCAACAGTAATTTTTTTATGTGCAATTAAAACCAGGAAATAACTAAAAATTGTTGTGTTCGTTTACAGGTTTCCTGCATTTTTTTTCACTTCAGCTCATTAAAAGAAAAATCATTAAAGTTCTTTCAGTTTTTGTGAATAATTACATATATCAATTAACGTGTTTTTACTATGTGCTAGTTTTTAATGATAGTACAAATTTCTGAAATTAAAATTGTGTTTAAGAGTTCATTCGCTCGTCTTTTTTTTTTTTTTTTTAATTTAAAGTAAGAAAAATGGCTGTTTCAAATAACAAAATTCGTTCGTCTTGCAATTCCAATGATCACTATAGTTTTTAAGTTCATTCTTTTTTTTACGCTAGCTTATTAGACGCCCAGTGTGCCTTATCGTTAGCGCTTGCTACTTCAACAAGTATTGCACACGTTTAGCAAACTGATAGTGTGTAAAAGTCATATTTACGACATAGAAAAAATAGTGAATGACAACTTTATGATAATCATAAGAAGCAACGTGATTAATGCACAAATCTTGCAAATATGTATTTCAATGTTTCAGGAGCCCTTTTCTCTACACAGAAAAGTGAGCTTTTTGGTGTTAAGTCAAGAATTTACATTCAAAAGCTCACTTTAAAAAAAGGTTGATTTTACATCTGAAAGCTCTTTTTTTCGAATTGAAAATGGGGTTGTTTGAATCCCCGAAACATGAAACGTTAATATCTTGCAGTGTCTGTGTATTAATTATGTTGTTTCTTATGGTTGTTTTGTTATACAAGGGACTTAATTAATTTTATGACTTTGTGATAGTTGATCTACGTTTTAATGAAAGTCTAGCTCGCTTAAATAATGGGCGAATAGTTTGTACATGTATAAACACACTACATAACTGTAGTAACATTTGTGAAGTTTGAAAGTATCATGCTGGCATCGAATTGTTTTCTCATGTTTAGTTTCTTTCTTCATCTTGCGATAATTTCTCTATATTTCCCCATTCGTGCATAAGGCGAGATGTGGAATTTTCCCAATGTGAAATGATTATTGTTATCTTGTTTCCATGAGCGAATCATTTAATGCCCCCAATTCCCAAATGATTCCATATCGTACGCATTTCTATTTGTACGCTCACAATCATTGCTTCCGTTTCTCCTGGAGCGGGAAAAATTAATTACTTTGTATCAGATCGATCGGATGATTTTTCGTTCGAGCTGAAGGACTTAAAACTAGACATGGTCTGAAACGTGGAAAATCGAGTACTCTTCAATCTGCCTGGTTATGTAAACTATTGTTAAAAGAGCGTAAAATGATGCCCGAGTTCGATAATTTATTTCAGAACAAATTCTTTTGCACGCGTGCTATGTGCATTCAGATGTATATTGCATTTCGTATAAGTTTGTTCCATAAAAAGTTACATTTAGTTCAGTTTGAGATGCTTCTCTTCATTTTATGTATTTATTCAATTAGCATCATTTCTTATGTAAGAAAAAAAAATGATTATAAAATGAATGACATTTCATTACGCTTTAAGAGATATTTTATCGTTTAAAATAATTGCATGTAAAGCATTTGGTTGCAGCAAAGGCGAATCTAGCAATGTTTCAAGGGAGGGGTGATTGATTTATTACGTATCCTTTACTACTTGGTTTGCAAATGTTGACCTCATATCGCTCATGAGCTGCAATAGTGGCACAACTCAAAAAACACGCGTTTTTAACAAAGGACAGGTGTAAATAGGACAAATACATTCTTTTGAGCCGCAATACTGGCACAGCTCATAATTCAATATTAGGTCGTAAGAAGGCAGCACATTAAAGCGTTTCTTATTCATTTCCCATAGCAATGAAAACTTTAAACCCGTTTATCTCAAAACACGATTTTTTGAGTTGTGCCACTATTGCAGCCCATGAGCGATATGTGTTTCGGACTTCAATTGTGAAACGTATTCTGAGGAGAGCCTCAAGCCTTCCTTCTGCTAGCACCAAAAAGTCTAAAAATGCCTTTTTTGATCATCAATATTGAAAATTTACCAGTGCTGAGTCCCTGAAGGGAGGGGCGATCGCACCCATTGTTTCCGTCCCTGGGTAGCAGGGTATAGGGTAGACTGACCAGTGAATGAACCTCTCGTAGTTTAGAAAATAAAATATTTGCAAAAATTACTGAGATGAAGTAAGATTTTTTTGCAGAAATGACTTTCAAAAAGAAAGTTGTTAAAAATGCTGTTTTGTCCTCTAGTAGACTGTTTTTAATTCATTTTTTTCCTTCTCGTTTCTATCCTTAGCCCCTCAAAAAAAAAAAATGTTTTCAAAATTAAAAGTTTTACAAAAATTTTAAAAGTAATTACATACTTCTATCAGTTTGCATTTTTTCTCTGCCCTGTGCTAAATGTTACAACTTTTATCGATGTTTTGAGTTTTTCAAAATGAAATTGCGCATAAGTGCTCTTTCACTGATATTAGCAGAATCTCTATGAAGCAGTTTATTTCCGAAACTTATACAAGTAGTGTCAGTTGGGAGAGAAGGGAATATGTAAAACCGGGTAGATGAAAGCTAGTTGTGTGATGATTTATAATGTGCATGTATTTATGTTTGATAATGTAAATTCAATATTTGCTCCTTGATTGGGACAAAATTTATTGATGAGTTTTATGAAGAATTTTAACAGCTTCCAGTATTTATGAACTAATTTATTTATTAACTGTTTCTTAGAGCCCGTATCACATTGAATATCTATGTATTTAATAGAGAAAATAAAATATTTAAAAAAAAAAAAAGATCGTTTGAAAAACATCTGAACTTAATTGCAAAGGCAATGAAAATTTGAAACCATATTAAGATCTAACAAAATATCATAAAAGAGCTTCCATATTGATTATGCGTCAGTTCATACATAGTGGGTTTTTGATTTGTTTTAAAGTTGCAAATGTACGAAACGAATTCCTATTTTGTAATTTGCAACACTCACTAATGTTTTTAGGAATGTCTGTAATTTTTTAATAATTTAAATAGTATATAACTTCTGTTGCGCTTTTCTGGTTCGAGTACATTATATTAAATAGTAATGCAAATATTTTTTCAAATTTCCATTTGCGATTTTCGCTCCTAGGGGAAGTACAAGTTTTTTTTTCCTTTAGAATACTATTTACCCCTTTTTTTCTTTTTAATGTTTATTTTATTAACGTATTTTTTAAAATTTTATCTGCCGTGTGCTGTTTTTTTTAAAAATATTGAAAAATAGAACGTAGTTAAAAGCTTATAGTGCTATGCGTCCTTTTTATACTGTTGAATAGCGCTCAATAAACGAAGCAGAAGGTTGCTGAAAAAGTTATTTCTGTTGCAAATAAATGGTATTCAACTTTGTAGCAGCATTTTTCAGCAATGCGAAACAACAAATTCTTCCCTGACCAGGGTAGAAAAAACATTTTCACTCATGTATAATATTGCTAAATCGTTCAACCGAAGAGGGTCTTTGGTTCAACTCTTTTTCTCATGGGTTCCCACGAGGGGGAGGGAGAAGGAGTATGGGATATACTGCACCACTGAACTTTTTAGAGGCATTATTTTCGACGGTATTTTTCTTTCCTTTTTTTGATGAGCTCTAGCTTTTTTTTTATCTCTTGTTGTGTGGTTATTTTAAAATGGATTAAAACACTGCTCAGTAAAGTATCTTCAATCAACCACATTTTAAGTCTCAAACGATAATTACAATATGCCCAATATTTATAAACACTTAATATCTAGGCAATTTTTGAGAAGACAAAATAAATTAACCTTGGTGCATATGAATAATAAGAATTTAAAACTGAAATTTCAATTTCCTTTGCTGTTCTGCAACGTAACAGAAACTCAGTCTATTTAATGTTTTACCAGTATGCGCCCCCGCAACCCCCGCGGCGCGGGGGGGGGGGCGCGCAAGAGGTTTGGGGGCGCCCGATCCAGAAAAAAAGCACTAAAGGTTACACGGGGAAAATATTTTTTACATTTTAAAAGGGGGTGGGGGGCGCACTTACAAATCTTGCTGGGGGGCGTACCTTAGTCTATGTACGCTACTAGTTTTTACCATCATTTACAATAAAATGTACATATGACTCATAGCTAATAGTATCGGAAACTGAGTCTGAAACATGGAGGTGTCCTCCTTCACAAAAGATATCTTAACACGCTCCTTTCTGTTAAAGATCATTCGTGTGCAAAACTTGTCTACATATGTACAATTTTCTTCACGCTTGCTTAGTTATGTCTAAATAGTAACAGAACTTTTAATCTTATTAAACTTTTCACTTTTCTTTTGCTGTGATGTGCATGTCTTAGTGACTGCTAAACAAATTATAGATAGCAATTCTTAAATACAACAAGTTAACATTCATGTGGCTGATAACTTGATTTTATTCAAGCACTAGCTGTACCCGCCCGGCGTTGCCCGTGCATTTAGAAAATGCAGATAAGTGAATAGCGCAGGAATAGTAGTGTGTAGGACATGTAGACTGTTTCTCTCCCCCCCCCCCCACACACACAACATTCCCCGTCGATAAAAAGAAACAATATATCCTAACCATGAGCCATCTGTTAAAAAATTAGTTTAAATGAGAACAGACCTCATATTAGCACATGCTAGGAAACCGTAGTCATGTGGTTATAATCATTGGTCTGAAGTTTAAAGAATATAAAAAATGCGATATAAAAAATGCAATTCTGAAAAAAAAATTAATGTGTCATCAAAACAGCAAACTATAGCTACAAAAAAGAGATGAATTGTTATAAATCGATTTAATGAGTTGAAAATAAATGATACCAACAAATCACAATAGTAGCAACGCAATCATGAAGCAAACGCTGTATACTTGCACGACTGTTGCCAATTTGCTACAGTAAAAACCATTCCCGAAAATGAAAAACGAATTTATGACGTCAAACAGCGGATTCTGTCCGTAGAGAAACTATGACGTCACGTGAAATAATCCTAAAAACAATAGATTTTTTTTTTAATATTTCTAATTCAAAAATCGAAAATCGGGGCGCACGAATAGTAGCGTACGACATGTAGACTGGTTCCCCCCCCCCCCCACTACATTCCCCGTAGATAGAAAATACAAAAAAAATTAAGTACCTACATTAATCATTCATTATTGTTTCTGTATTTTAGTACATAGGTTGCTCTTCACTAAAGTACCTTGTGATGCACAACATTTTTTGTTTTATTATCAGGCGCAAAAAGAAACAACACAGATGGTCTTCCGACCCGTAAACATGCCACATATAATTGACCATGGGAGAAACGGTGATATTCTAGATTCAAAACCACAAACTTTTAAGGATTGGCCTTGTGATTTGTTAAAGGTCATGACAAATGCAAGACGGATAGGAAATTGAAGTCTTTTAAATTCAAACGGCATATCGGTTGGGATTATCGGGATCCTAGGAATGAGCAATCGTTTCTGACAGCTTATCACATATAAATTTCAAGGAAAGTAACGCGTTTGTTTGTAATTTACTTCACAAAAAAGTCAAATAACACTCAACGCACCGCTAGCTTACAACCTGTTTACTGCGCACCGGTAGCTGCCAGAACGTGTAGCTGTCGCTCAGCCATGGAGGTGTCAAAAAAGGCTTAGTAAAAAGGCTTAGTCAATAAGACAGTTTTTCTATTTATGTAACTGACACTCATAAATGACACACATAAATTATGTGTGTCAGCCTATGTCCGTCTCCTGGCTCTAAGCTACCTACCCACCAATTTTTAGCCATATCGGTACAGCCGTTCTTGAGTTATAAGTAGTGTAACTAACACGACTTTCTTATATATATATAGATTTTTTAAAATTTTTCTAATTCAAAAATCGAAAATCGGGCTTCGAGGTCTGGTGGCCAGCCCCTTTGTGCTTCCGTGTAAAAAATTCCAGGTCCATGCGTGCGATAGATTTGGCTGGAGAGCTCGGTCAAATGGACAGACAGGCAGACAGACAGACAGACAGACACATTCCACTTGCTTTTATTATTATAGATACTTTCTTATCTAATGAGTAAATTTGTATCAAAAATTATGAAATAATATAATGTGAAAAAGAAAAGTATTTCTTGCATAAAATGATTGTTTTACTAAATTAATTACATTATTTGTTTAAGAAATCTCTTAGTGATAGATTTGTTTAAGAAATCTATTAGTGATGGATTTCAAACATTAAGTTTTTCTACTTTCAAGCTTTTAGTCATATTTATCGGAACTATTAAACGGATTAAAATTAAAGTTTACAAAAGACAAATGAAGCATACATACAGAAAGACAGGAACCAATCTCAGTCTTGCAATCAGTTACTTGACATTATCGAATTCAATTAATTTCCTGCCATAGATAAATGTCTTCCTCGATTTAGACTTGCCAGGTTTCTGAAAGATCAACCGGGACACACCGGACCGTAATGCCCCATCCCCCTTCCAACGTCGCGTTTGTTCAAGTGTACATCCTCTTATCTGCTTTTTTGAGTGAAGAGTAGTTTATTCTGTTATGAATAAATGGTTACTAATTATGAGCCTAAACCAGGGAAAGTTATAAGCGACACGAGAATATAGAAATTAAAACATTTTACTTATTTCATATTAAAACACATTTAAAGGTAACTTGAGTAAGAAGAAACACTTCTAAGGAGGCGTAAAAATTTTAGCAATATTAACATGTACTTTTCATTGACAAGAAGTTTTTTTGGAAGTATAGTTTGGTTTTGACTTTGTTGTTAAAATCTTCACAAACTAATCCGGTATTGATTTTACAAATGCCAAAGTAATTATCCTAAATAATAGTACTTCCCCGTTTGTTATTTTCAGACTTTTTAGTTATCTTTTATCAAATTAATCTTCTCGGGGACGTGAAGGACACCGGGATTTTGTCTGAAAACCGGGGATCTAGCAAGCTTATCTATTTAGAACATGCTGTATTTTGCGGAGAAAGCGTTTTAGATCCAACGATTCTATATTCAAAGAAATATTTCAACACGAACTCGTTGTGATCCCCCTTCAAACTTATACAGCCATTTTAGTTGTGTAATTTTTTTTTAATTTTGAAAAAAATTGAGTCGGCTCATGTTGAGAAATTTGAGTTTTAAATTTTAATTTAATTACAATACATTCTTCTTAGACCTAATATGTTGCATAGCATTGAAAATAAGTCTAAAATGTTATGAAATGGAGTTTGTTTCTGCTTTCTGTCCTGAATTAGAAAAGATGGTCGGTCATTTTGAAAGTTTGATCATTCGCACATCTTGAATCATTTTTGGTGCGTTTATTGCGCTTCTTCTTCGAAACGGTTTCGTATTTGAAAATTACAAAAAAAAAAAAAAAACCCTCTGTAATTAATGTGTTCAAAGCTTGAGATGGTATAGTGAAAACACTGTTGATTTGACGCAGAATGACCCACATGTATGAAGCACAATACATGAAAAATGTCTAGTTTCAATCGTATATTGCAGGGGTGGCCAACTCGCGGCACGCGTGCCACAATGTGGCACGCGTTGTGGCACGACAGAGCAGTAACAGTGGCACGAGAAGATTTGTTGAAATTATTCCAAAATTGAGGGGAAAATGTCGATCTCAAAAATATTGATAAAAACTAAAACCCTTACACTAATAATCATAATGATATTATGAAGATACTACAGACAATGCTTTGTGAAGTACATTTCTTCTTAACGCGAATTGAACTTTCGATGCTGCAGAATGGATTCTTGATCTGCAATAGTTTCAGCTACGGGTGATGAAATTTCAAAAAAAAAAAAAAAAAAAACTCTGCACTAAAATTAAGAAACCAGATTGTTCAAAATTTGGTATAGTTGCACAAATGAAGATACTTAAATTGTTTTTGTTACATTACGTGAAAATAATTTGGGAACAAATTTCAAAAGTTTCATCGACTTATTTATCACAAACTCCTTGCTAAAGAATGAGACTTTTTCTCTGCTGGTGACCCTGTAGCTCTGAATGTTTTGTGAACTTTTCCCGGGAGAAAGAGGAGAGCATGGCAGGTTACTCCTTCATTGTGCAATCATCAAATGTGCAATAGCTGTCCAAAGGATAAATAGTCATAAGATTTCAGAATTTTAGGGAGTGTGTTTTTGAAAATATCTAGAAGAAAAGCAATGAGGACTTGCTACTCAGGAATGAAGAATAGCAAATGAATTTAGTTATGTCATCTCTTATTATCCGGCGTTTAAGTAATTTAAATTGAAGACAGTACAAAAACGTTTCCTAAACCAGTATAAGCCATCTACGTTCTTTTATGATGAAACTTCAGTTCCTTTCTCTCTACTTTTGAGAAAAAAGAATAAAACATTAAATTTGACACTGAAAGTATCAACCAAATTTAATAATTTTCCAATGATATATGGAGAAAATGTTACACCTATTTTAAGTATACATTCAGTGTTAGGTTTGATGATTTTCAGGAATATTAAAAAATAAAATAAAATAAAATAAAAAATAAATGCTAATCTTTTTAAATTCTTTGTCTATTTCTCTGCAAGACACTACTTGTTACCTTTCTGAAATTCAAATCAGAATTACTGACCTTTTGCAATGGTAATCAAATATAAGAGCTTACTTCAACAGAAAATCATCCACGTTATCTAGAAATTTGTACCAACAATTTTTTTTTTTCACATTTACACACATTAGCCGTTTGATGCTGTTGTAGATTTGGTTCAAAATACGCTTCTAAAGAATTATTTTTTTGTTTTGAATGCAGAAAAATCTAAATACCGTTAAATATTAATTGATAGCACTTAAAACCAGTGGTTGGAAAAACTACATTTAATTTTGTAGCGAACTGCAACTACTTTGTTATAAATGTAGTTAACTACAACTACTTTTTATTAAATAAAGCGACTACAAACTACTTTTGAATTGTAGTCGCCACTTCGCTACTTTTTAAAAATAGATAAATAAAAAGCATACACCGTTTGAGGATTGGCCGAAAAAATTCGAAAAGTAATTTACATTAATAAATTAAATCATTTGAATATGGAATATAACTAGGAATTGTTTTTGAATTTATTTATTACTTTTCCTTTCTGTTCCACCTCTCCCCCTTTTTTTTTGCTAAAATTTGTTCTTTTTAGATTTTTTTTACAATTTTTACCAATATTCTCCACAAGAAAGGATTCAAACGTTGAAAGATTGAAAGAATTCAACGTTAATTTTTTTTTTTTTTAAGTGCTTGCCAGGGAATATTTAGGAACATGGAAATTATTTGAAGGAATATAAAAATTATGATGCCAAACAGAAAAATGACCTCAAACAGATATAATGTATTTCGTCAAAAGGATGTATCTAAGATCAGCTCATATTTTTATAATTCTTATTTCTCATTACGTGCGCTGCTGTATTCGTGCAAGACTTGCCCCAGTCGGATTCGGTTTTTCAAACTTTTTTTTTCTTTTGTTCTCTTTTTTTTTTCATGTATTTATTTATTTTTTGAATTTAAAAGTAGTTTCCAGAAATCGCTACAAACTACTATTTTTTTGTATCGCGCTACTTACTACTCTACATTTTTTAAAAAGTAGTGCGCTACACTACAAACTACTAAAAAATGCAGCTACTACAGTAGTTTCGCTACTTGTAGCGCGCTACTTCCGACCACTGCTTAAAACACTTAAACTTCTTAGGATTCTCAAGAACTTATCCTAAAAAGCCTTGGTAAAAAAGATTCAGACTCATAAACCACATTAAGTCAGACTTAAATTTTTAGAATAGAATTTTTGATGTTATTTGTTTTTTTTTAAGCATAAGCCAACTGACAGAACTTATAAAAGTGCTTATTAACGATAATTATTAAGTTCGGACTTGTTTTATCTTTATTATCATTTAGATTTCAATTGCTCCGATTTACGCGAAAAAATGTTTCATTTGAGTAGCAATTACATAGTCAACCAACCTAATATCTATTTTTAACTCTTTAAAAATTTTCATTTTGTTGGAAAAATACAATGTAGCACGCAGAACTTTTTGTCTCCAGATAGTGGCACTCTCCCTAAAAAAGGTGACCACCCCTGGTATATTATAACAGTTTAATTTCGAATATTTTCGACAGATCATACATGAAACTGAAGGTAAACTCTTAGTTTTCTTTTTTCATCTGTGCACTTTTAGTTACGCGGAATACATCTAAACCAAAGTCCGATTCTTTCACACTTAGGTTAAAAAGGCCATAATATACTCGCGATGACCGGTGTGAATGAGTGTAAAAGTTCTCTCCAAACCTTCTGTCGTCTTTGACAAATGCAGTTCCCGACAAGATTTCTAATTAGATTTCCTATAGGGCTATAAAGATGAAATACTCTGCCTCGGTCTACATCCTCTACAGACACTTTTAGTGGTCGGGTGCTCTTCCTTTTATAAACATATCCGGTCGTTCCGATTTGCTTAGCCCATCAGCGGATGTTTTTCCACATGGGGGATCATAATTAAATTCTAACTGCAATGAAAGTTGAAATGAAATCACCGATTAACTATATTCGCATATTGCGGAAACGAAACAATTTGAGGTCAGAAGTCTCCAGATCGTAGCTAATATGTCGTTGCAAGCGAGAAAACAGGAAAGCAGTACTCGGTCAAAAATTTTCTAAAATGAATTGTTCTTTTTTTGTGAACATGAAGCACTCTCTACGATGCTTGTGCAATTGATGCTATTAAAAATTTAATTGGAACAATCCATGTGTTACAACAATATGGTAAGGTCCTCGTCCAGGCTCCCCCCCCCCCAAAAAAAAAAAGGTGGCTATCAAAAAGGTTTTATATCCTGATCATAGTAATTGAAATTTGAAGTAGGTGTTCGTTTATTTTAACAGCTTTTTTTGAGTAAAATTTTTAATTTACTTACCACGCAGCATTTTTTAAAGTTGGAACAAATGGCATATTTCTTTTTATACTTTCTTGAAAATTTCTTTTCTTTTCTTCAATTTAGAATATTCACAACAAATCATACACCAAATCGGAGGTAAACTAACCTAGTTTGACGAAATAATTATTATTAACCTATATTTAGTGTTAACCTAGTTTAATGAAGTAAAAAAAACTAAACAGGAATTCTTTAAAAAATGTTTTCCGAATAAATAATGTGCCGTAGCAGCATTCTTCTGCTTGCTGAAATATCAAATTCATCCACCTCACAATGAACTAAATTTTTTTGTTTTTATGTTCGACATTTCCAAACCTGACTATGACCTTTCAGCCGTTTATTCCGACATTGAACTTTTCAAATGAGACTTTTTCAGACAAAGAAGAGTAAATGTTAAAAGACGGAAATATTAAAAGGGTGAATTCGTTTTTAAAATGTACTAAAGCTTAACGTACAGCTTGTACTTTTATTTCATTAATTAATATTTTTCTGTTAATAGGTTTAGCCCCCTAACCCTCCCCATGGGCTTGGTTTTGAATCTCAGTGACCATTAAGTGGATGAAATATAAACGAAATAAAATTAATCGGACAGGATCGTAAATTTTTGGTACAAGTACAGGATTCAGTGGCCTTTTGTTTGTCTGTCTTAGAAAGCAGTAGCTTCAAGTTAAGGAAAGGGAACGGACCAATGACCTTCGTCATCGTATGCTGAAGGGCGAAGACACGTTTAGGTCGAGAGAAAAAGTTTATTCTTTAATTAAAATACGGGGGTGGGTTAAGTAATGGAAGCTGCAAAAGCAACGCAAAGAAGAAAAATTTTATTTAATTTTCCCTAAAAAAAATATATGGCATACTGGGGGGCCTCGAGCTTAAATTTTTGGAATAGCGGAAATTCTCAATTTGTCCGAAGTGTGTCGAATGATAAAATACGTGTATGTACATCAAATGAAAAGACTTGTCGTAGAATTAGCAGTTTAGTCGTGCTGCTCCTCTTGGCATTTCTAAGACGTTTAGATAACCTTTAGATCAGTCTCTGGGCGGTTTTCCTTGAAATGAGCAGGTGTGCTTTGAGGGGCTGTTCCAGCTTTTTGCAGTGAGAAAAAAAAGTCTTAATTGTAAAAATGGTAGTCAAGTGTTGGCGTGTCATTATTACTGATACGTTGTTCGTGTTAAGACAGGGACACATTTGTGTTTTTCATGCACCTTCTGACATTTCTGCTACTTTTGTTTATGCTATTGACAAATGAAAGTGAATAAAAACAACCAGCAATTTTGAGGCACAGAGAACATAAATATATGTTGGTAAAAATAGAATAAAAAGGAAAGCAAGAAAAATCAGTGGTGCGAGTATACTTATGCTCTATTAAAGAAAAAAAAAGTGCCAATGGAATCATTACATAAAATATGTTCTTATTTACATTTTAAGGGATATACGTCAATGTATATACAGTGAACTCCCGATTATTCACGGTCAAATTAATCGCGGGCATTTCCCATTTTAGTTTTTTACGGTAGTAATTTACCAATTGCAGTAAAATGCGAATGCATGATTTGTCGTTTTAAGCTTTAAAAGATATTTTTTAGATTTAATGTTATCATTTTATCTATAATTTAAGTGTATATGTTGTGTTATGGATTTTTTTGAGATATTGCAAACATTAGTATCGTTTTTCGGATTATCCGCAGTATTCGCTTATTTGCGGTTACCGTGCAGCCACTCCACGGATAATCGGAAGTTTACTGTACTTATTTTAGTGAGCATGCGTACTTGTAAATTTACGTGCAGAAATGACTTGTGTACGTTCAATTGTAAATGTATTTTTGTAGTATAAAATTTGTTTTTTAATTCCTCCTTTAAACAGAACGACTGTTAATTTTACCCCCCCCCCTTTTTAAAGATCAGTATTTTAAAAAGCATTTGAATGTTTACCTACTTGCTTCAAATTGGAGTAAGCCTGGAATCCGGTTATTTTTCGTTCGTATGGTTTTATACGCATTAGGTTTGCTTCTGCATTTTCTTTTTTTCTCTTACAGAGCACAGAAAAATCTTGTATTTATGATAGAGTATAGTTTCTTTGTCATAGTTAACAAATGAATGACTAAAACACAAACTGCTGAGGAAAGGTCCCCCGCTTTATCACTATTGAGTTTGGCATGAAATTGCATCTTGCCTTCTCCCAATTTTGTTTAAATTGTTATTTTCAATATTAAAGAAAGAGAGAGGCGCAAATAGAAAGAAAAGCAATTATGACTCTATCCAAAAATCCAATTATGACTCTATCCAAAAAAGACTTTTCAAAAAAATCCTAGCCATTTGAAAAGTACATGTTGCTGAAATTGTTAATGCTCATTTGAATTGTTTCTTCTAACTTAAGTAACCTGTAACTGTGTATTAATATGAAAGAAGTAAAATGTTTTAAATTATACTTGTATAATTTATAACTGCTCCTGTTTTAGGCTCATAATTAGAAACCATTCATTCATAACATTAAGAATTAACTACACTTCACTCAAAAAATATACCCTTAAACAAACGCAATATTGGAGAGGAGGGGCATTCCTGTGTCCCGGCTGAATTTCTCAGAAATCTGGCAAGTCTGATTATTGTGCTAACTCGCTTTTTAGCCTACTTTCCCGTTAAAAATAAAAGAAAGACGAAAAAAGTATTAAAAATAGCTTAATGCATCTAAAAAATATCGCCAAGTCCAAAAAATATCGCCAAGTCCAAAAAATATCGCCAAGTTAAAAAAATATCGCCAAGTCCAAAAAATATCGCCAAGGAAAAAAAATAAAAAGGTAAAATGAATATCGAAAAATTAAAAATTTGAAAGTAGGGTATTGAGATGGGGAATTTGTGTGTCGGTCGGTCGGTCGGTCGGTCGGTCGGTCGGTCGGTCGGTCTGTCTGTCCCCCCCTAATAACTTTTGAATGAACATTCCGATTTTGACAAACTTTTTTTTGTTGGAAAGATCTCGGCGAGTACAGCTCATTCCCATATTTGATTTTTCGATTTGAACAATTTTTGGTTCAACTTTGAGCCGTTAAAAAAACCGGTCCTGCGATACTAACTTTTTAATGAACAGTCCGATTTGAACAAACTTTTTTTTGTTGGAAAGAACTTTTCAAGGGTACTTCATTCCCGTATTTACATTTCCGATTTGAACAATTTTTCGTTCAACATTGAACCGCTCAATCAAGCTGTCACCCCAAACAACTTTTGAATGAACAGTCCGATTTAAACAAACTTTTTTTTATTTGAAGCATCTCGGCAAGGATACTTTATTACCGTATTTAAATTTTCAATTTGAACACTTTTGGTTCAACATTGAACCTTTTAAGCAACCTTTCTCCACCTAATAACTTTTGAGTGAACCGTCCGAATGGAATAAATTTTTTTTTGTTCGAAAGATCTCATCGAGTGCAGCTCATTCCCATATTTGATTTTTCGATTTGGACAATTTTTGGTTCAACTTTGAACCGTTCAAACAACCGGTCCCGCGATGCTAACTTTTGAGTGAACAATCTGATTTGAACAAACTTTTTTTTGTTCGAAAGATCTTTTCAAGGATACTTCATTCCCGTATCTACATTTTCGATTTGAACAATTTTTCGTTCAACATTGAACCACTCAATCAAGCTGTCACCCCTAATATCTTTTGAGTGAACAGTCCGATTTAAATAAACTTTTTTTTGTTCGAAGGATCTCAGCAAGGATACTTCATTACCGTATTTAAATTTTCAATTTGAACACTTTTTCGTTCAACATTGAACAGTTCAAGCAACCTTTCCCCACCTAATAACTTTTGAGTGAACCGTCCGAATGGAATAAACTTTTTTTTGTTTGAAAGATCTCGGAGAGGCTTTCCCATACATTCCCATATTTCGCTTTTTGATTTGAACCATTTTTCGTTCAATATTGAACCGTTCAGAAAAAAAAATTAACATTAGCGTCTACGAGGAATTCGAGTTGAATGTTGATCCTGAACTTAAAGTCGGATTTCCTTCAAACTAACTTTGTAAGAAAATGGTTTTGATAAATAATGTTTGTAACGTACTTTTCTGAGTAATCTTCTGTAAAGACTCTGATTCCGACTCCGACTCCGCAAACATGGCGGAAATGCAGGCTCAGAAAAAAAAAATAACTGACTGTGCAGACGATTTTTTGTTTATTTATTCATTTGTTTTATTTTATTTATTATTATTATTATTTTTTTTTTTTTGGCAGACGATGTTTTTTTTTGTAACAAAAATTTTTCATTCACGAGAACATTTTATTCTTTATTTATATTTAACAACTGGCAACGGATTAAAAGTGAAATTCGAGACATTATATTAACGGACGAGCTTTTTTTTTTCCTTTTTTTTTTCTTTCTTTGATAAAATGTGTTTTGATGCTCTTTGTACTTTTATCTATTTATTTATTTATTTATTTATTTTATTATTATTATTATTATTATTATTATTATTTTGAAAACGATGGGGGATTTTTTCTACGGAGGAACTGCAACAGTTACACTCTTTAAAAGGTGCGACAAAACTTTATTTATTCGTTAATTACTTTTTACGTGTCTATTTCATCTGATGAAAGGGGTATATTTTGCTTTTCGAAATCAGCTCTTAGTGCTAAAGAAGTATGTTTGACATAATTTTAAGTCTCAGATAATCAAGAGAATAATGATCAGATGCGAGAATGCCGATGTCGATGTACGGGAAAGTAGGCTCGTTTAGTTCTTGACAGAACTTCTTGTTATGTATGCAACACGTACATCTAAATGGCGCTCCGGATTTTGTGAAGTCCGGTTTAATAAGGTCCGAATTTACTGTATACTCAATTTAGGATTTACTATGTACTCAAAAATGTGAAGTCACACAAAGTCAACCGACATGGCTCAAAATTCTCCTGAAGGATTGTCCCCAAAATTTTATTCAACTGTGTCATCTTTTACAAAACTAAAATTCATATGAAAATTGGCTACCTGCGAATACGCGAAGTCAACGTAAATTGCCTATGTTGTAACCAAGAGTAGACTCTTTAACCTACTATAACTTTACAAGAGGCATGTAACTAAGTGATTAAAATGTTACCGATACACGTACAAACAGCAGAAACAGTCAATCGCTTTTAATGAGTGCGTTTTTATAATATAATTTGAATTATTTTCTTGTAATCCAGTTGCGTAATAATGAGTCCGGCAATCAGGCCAAATTTGCTTAATAACAAAGAACGTCGGCATCCTATTGCAGAACAATTGCCATTCTGAAAGACCTTGATACTGCTTCATTTCTCAGGGAAAAAAAAAAGAAAATGTATGTCAAACTCAATGAAATAGGTATCACTGCCATTGTTCTTTTTTTCTTTCTATCAAACCTGAGCATAAATTTATCGCTCTGCTTTCACCCTACCCCTCAGAAATGCATTAATCGGAGTAAATCATTGGTTTGTTTTAATTTCATTAATTTTCACTCTGTTGCTTATTAATGAAGAGTACGGAATTTTCCGTGCAGTGAATTATTACGGCAGGATCATTACAAGCCAAAATCAGGGTAGCATTAATGAAGGCTGGGACTTTCGCTTTCCTTTTCTTTCACCTGCTCTTTTCTCCTTCTCTGATTGCAACTAATTGATCATTGTGTTCAAGCCCGTAATTTAAGTGCATTGTTTTTGGAAACATCCTTTCCATTTGATCTGATACCTCCACTGAAGGGTGGCTCAATTACTGTCGGTAGAAACAATGGTTTTGGTGTGAATTTTTTGAATCCTATATTTACTTATCTTTTTTTTTTTCTTTGTTTTAACTACTAGAATTTGGAAAAGAAAAAGAAAAGATGTGTGTGTAATTCAACTCTAAAATCGGACATTGTACGAAAAAAGAAAAAAAAAATGCTTACTAGCAAATTCGCCAAGTCCGAAATTTGACTTTATTTCGGACTTTGTGCTCTTGAATGTAATCAATTTGCGATCTAGCAAATGAGTATTGATCCTAGTCCGATTTTATACTCGGAGGATGGTTAAAAGACCCCATTATTTATAAATGAGTGAAAATAATTGTGGAAGAAATAATCAGTGTAGAGAAAAGAAAAAAGCAGCAACTTTTTACCTGTAAATGCTACAGAAAACTAAAAAACAGTATGATGCAGTAAATATTTGTGATATCGAAACTTAATTTAAAAAGTAACTATTGGTAACCGCCCCAACTTTTTTCGTCATACTAAGGATTTTTTTTTACTCATTAAGCTCATATGAACCTCCGAGTTTTTTTTTCTCAAAGGACATTTTTAAACTATGAAATCCAATACTCTTCGTTACAGTAATTTTCTAACCCATTTCAAACATTTTATTTAGTGAAGTAATTAAACTGAAATGTCAAAAATGATGTTCTCTCACAACTTTTTGGTTGTGTGTTAAGCATTTTTGCACTCAGCGAGAGGCTCCATAACCTAGTGACTGTATTTCATTCATGATTTTTGCTTTATTTTCGTTGTTTTTTCCATTTGAATCATTTCAGCACAAGCCTTATTTGATTATTTTTCATTCAAATATTTTGAGTTAAAGATTAACGTTTTCTAAGATTTATCTCTGCTCTCTCTCTCTGGCTCAATTACAGACTTGAAGGGTAATTCGAAAATACTTAAAGTGTGAATCGAACTTGGATTGCTACTGATTTTCTAGATTGCGAATTAATCAAATTCAAATGCAAAAACTCCAAAGCGGTGTAAAATTTTTGAATTGAAGTACCGGTTTTATTTCAAAATGATATTATCAAAATTATTAATCTTAATAAATAAGTAAGCCTAAAAGTACGGAAAGCGTCCAGTGATGTTTGTTGTGACTAATAACTAGTTTGAATTTAAATGAAATTATTTACCTATTCCTGTCGTTCAGCTCTCTGAACGCACGAATAATCAATAGGTGCACGAACACAATGTTTTGTTATAATAATTAACAAATCCCTCACCCGCGACAATAGTGGCACATCTTACTCAGTTTAAAAACGTAATTATTGATTTTAAATCTGTATTTAATGCATCTTCTTACCCCAGTACTAGCACAAAACTTGTTTACGCAACTGGTGCGTAGTGAGGTATAAAAACGATATAATCATTAGTCACAGATCATTGACATTTCACAATTTAGAAGAGAAAAATTCCTACTATACATTAATAATTTAAACTACAAAAACCAACCATTAAACACAGCATTTAAACTTTTTTGGGGCTGTTCATAATTGTGTCATACTTTTACACTATTTTGAACCCCTTCCTCCTCCCCCTTGTCCCAAAACGTCACACTTCTCCTTACACTTACCCCTACCTACCCTTGTCACGTGTCACACTAATTTTCATCAAGATGTTCTTATGAAAAAGACATGATCTCACACTTCACCTTTCCCCTTACCCCCTTTGTCCCCTGTCGCACTAATTTTCATCAAAATATTCCTTTATAAAAGGCGTGATGTCACACTTCGTGTTATCACAAAGTGTCACGATTTCATGAACCTCTCCTCCATTTGTGAACAGCCAATTTGCGCACATTATAGTTTTAAATAATAAATCAGTTAATACTAGTATTACTTAAAACTTGAATTTATTCCAATGCTGTTTATTTTTATTTATTTATTTATTTACTTTTTTATATGCTACCATATCGTCATTAGTGAGCGACCTACACTAGTATTCCAAAAATTGTACCAAAAAAAAAAAAATGAGAGTCTTGAAAGACATTTATCCCGACACAAAAACACGAAATGCGTTTTCTCCGAGTCGTTGCTAAAACCGGATGAAAACATTTCGTATTAAATGCACAGAAATTTCAGAACCGGTTAACACCAACGCTCGTAAAGTTTGGGAGACCGGTTCACTCTCCTGACACTCTCTGTGTCTTCGTTTCGTTCAGGGCCAATAAGCATTTCGGAGCTTTAAAATTTCATCAGCATTTCACCTGTTTAGTGGCCGAGCTTTTACAGCCACCAGGTTTATATGGCGCGATCAATAAATGCTGCAGGATCAATGGGCTGGTCAGCCGTAAAAAGCGCTTTCCCCCCATTCTCTTTTCTTCTTCCTTTTGAAATCTTACGCTTAGACAGCCAATTTCGCACTAAGAGCTTGAGGAAATAAATGAGTTTCATTGCCCGTGTAAATATTCCATGTGAGTTGAATACTTCATTTGGTTTAACGATTGAGTATCTCGTTCGCAGAGTTTGAGTTTCAGTGTTAGCTGGAAAGGGAAATCACAAAGGTCAAGGATAATCAAATTTATAAATAGAGGGTAAGTAATAGGAGAATTGATGGGGGGCGGAATACGGATGGTGAAGTGATAATTTCTTCTGTTTTTCCGTTATAGACATTTGCGCCATGATGGGAGAGCAAGGAATTTCGCTGCGACCTCCCAAAATGTTAATTATTCGACAAATTTGGCTGACTATTCGGCAAATTTGAAAACATAATTGCTATATTGCAACTTTTAAATGCCAGAATGTCTTTTTTTCCATCGCATGTACTAGAGTGAACGTTGGTTAGTTGAATCAGTGGTTAATTAAATCCACTGATTAACCACTGATCCAGCTGCTTTTACAAATCAAATCGTCAAGAATAGAACAAGAAATTGAATTAGCTATTTCATGGAATCAAAACTATTTGGAACAAACATGATTCATATAAGCCACGGCCACTGTAAGATGTGCTATATTTTTAGCATTCGGCAAAATTTAGAGTTTCATTTGGAAAATTGAGAATTTCCGCCTTTCTATAAATTTAAGTTTGGTATTCCCCTGATTATAGTTTCTTCAATTGACGCTTTTTTAATCTTGGCAATTGTAGTTGATTTATCACTATTTTAAACTAACAATTTTATTTCTGGCGATATTTAGCATTTGTAAAAAGAATTGCCATGATTCAATATTCATCATTAAAAGCACCAATAAAGTGTAAAATAATCCACCAAATGAATATATCCATTCCTTAATAAGTATTGAAAGTTCCATTAAAATGTAAAATCAGAAAAAGAAGAATTTTTAGTGGAGAGATGTTTTCTTTTTTCGCTAAGGTACATTTGTGACGTGTAACTATGTCTTACAAAACGTACCGTAAAATGGGGTGTATAGGAACAGCGGGGTCAAACGGAACAAAACTTCTCGACCGTACAAAGAAATTTTCCATAAATATAGTATTGGGTATTTTTCGCCATGAATTTTTTTTTTAGAAAGGTAGGATCATGGGAAGTAGGAAAAAATTACTTTTGTCAATCTGGCTAAGGAGGGGATTCTAAGGAGGGCTGCATGTGGAATGCTAGAAAACATTACATTTTCATAGACTACAAAACTTCATATGCAAGAACAAACCTTCTTATATTTAAAAACTAAGAGTGGTACATTTCAATTATACATGTATCTGAACAACAGAATACCACATTAAAATTTACATTTTTTATAAATTGTGTCATAAAAATGAAGAATTCTGAAAAATGCCATAGGAAAAAAATTTGCGGGGTGAATCGGAACACTTAGTTCTGTTGTTTCAATTCAAACTTATTTGAAGAAAACTGTTTGAAAAATCAAGATTCTAACCCCTATTCTTCTAATCAAGACAAGGACAAGAATTTATTGCTGTTTATCCCTTCTCGTGAGCAATTAGATCTTAGAATAACAAAAAATTGCAGATTTCAAAAGATTTTTTCTCCGGGAGACTTCTTTTTACTTAAAATACGAGGGGGAAAGTCACATAGACTTTATGTAGTAAAAGTCCAGCACACAGACAGTGATGAATAAGCGAAAAAAATTTTCAGGACAATCCCCGAAAACCAGAGATTTTAAGAAACTAAAGAAAAAGCAGAATTCATCCCAGGAGATGTTATGAAAAAATTTAAGCTAAGTCCTAATTTCTAGTTTTAAGGGACAAGTACATATTTGAGGACGACATGAGTGACTTCCATTCGTGTTAAATCTTTGTATTTCAATTCAAAAGCATTTCTTAATATTACTTCTCATTTCTCATAAGTTCAAAATTATTTTGAATTTTGACAAATTATAAACGTTTACTGGTATTGAAATTATACATTTACTTGACAGTAATTATCTGTTCCTATTCTGCCTCATCAATATTACTCATGTTTGTGATACCTATTACAAGTTAAATTTAAAAAAAATAAAAATTTTAACATGTGTTCCGATTAACCCCTATCAGCGGGGTGATTCGGAACACCCATAATTTCCTACATATTTTAATAATAATTGTTCAAAATGTTTTGTCTTTGCTTGGAATATCAAAAGTAAAGCAAGACCGAAGTTTTTACCCAAAAAATCAAATTAAAAAAAAAGCTTTTGACTGCTTTTTTTACAATCAAAGCTGAAAAGTGTTCCGATTCACCCCATTTTACGGTACTCCTTGAAATTTTTAGTGAAGTGAAATATGCTGAAACAACGAAGACCGTAAAAGTGATCCATTAAAAATATAGATAAATAAAAATTAAAAAACACTTTCTAAAAATGAAATGAAAGATGGCCGGGAAAAAAAAGAAACACACAATATTTTTATTTTTAATATTTAATTTTATACGTTTTAAATATCGAAAACTAAAACTAAATATGCAAACATCACATTGTTAGTGGAGTGAAAGATAGGTAAAAAATGATGACCGTAATATTGATCAATGTCATCAAACAAAACAAAACAAAACAAAAAACTTGCTACGGGTAAAATGGAACATGTCAAGGAACAAAAGAGATACGCACCATTTTTATGTTTAACTTTTAAAATGCTAGAAGCTTAAATGTTTAAATGTTATATAGTTAAAATTTCTGTTTCTTTTTTTTTTCATTCTCCATAATGCTACTTTTTTTTTCTAAATTTAAAGTGCAAACCGTGATAATACGCATGAACAAAGTTTGAGACGTATTTCTGATTTTCTTGCACGAGATACTCTTGCACAGACATTCAAAATATCTCTGCATATTTTCCGAATGTTTTTAGCATGGACGCTTTGCTTCTTATATTTACGACATATGTCGTTTGAAAGTTCATTAAAATATTTTTACAGTTTTCAGTCTTGCCACCAGCATTTTTACAAATTCTGCTTGGATTTGACATTGCTATCTATTATTTTCCTTTTTTCCTTAGGTTAATTTTCTTCTTTTACTTTTCGCCATGCATTGCATGTCATTTAAAAATGGCAACCGGAGTCAGAAGTATAATTTATCTTTAATAGGTCGAAATGAAACGATTTATAGAAGAATAGAGAACTCTACAATAAAAGGAAAAACTCATTACTGCACGCTTTTACAAAAGTTTTCAATTTATATTTTATTTTCATTTCCACCGCTGCATCCGCTCTTAAAAGAAAAATGAAAACGCTTCTGTACAGGATGAAATGGCGCCAGTTTTCCGAGTTTTACCCAATAGTGAAGCCAAAACCAAGCAATTTGGCTATAAGAACCATGCACCTTAATTATGCACTTCGCCACAGGGAAGCCTTTGTCGCACTGAAATTGGTAGCTGCTGCGCTTCTAAGTAATCTGGAAAATTATCTTGATTGGCGGCCTCAGTTTTTGGAACTCATTAAAATGCGTCCCTAAAACGTATGTTCATTTGCTCACTTCTGTGATTCTTTTAGAAAATCCTTCACCGTTCTTAGTCTACGTAATACTTAAAAAGCAAAATTATGAAAGACGGATTATAGGATAGAAAAAGGTGTGTCTCTCCACTCCTTTCTGATATATTTTGAGAAAATAGTCCCATTCTCACGAAAGTTCTTGGAAAGCGATTTGTAAGGACGTCTCATTTTTGTTTATCATTTTTTGATTTTCGTCCAATGTTCAACAGTTTAAAAAGACCTCCACATTAGTCTACAAATAATATTCGACTCCTGCATGAAATTCTCTTAATACACTAGGTGGATCTGTTTCGAACAAACTTAATTGTATATGCAGGGCTAGTTAGAGGGGCAAGCGACAAAAGCAGCCCCTTGGGGCGCTGAACGAGGCTGGGCGCCAAATAAATAAGAAGGGGAAAAAATAACATTAGAAATAATTTAAAGCGAAATAAAAAAAAATCGAAACATTTTCCCCTCCAGATTTTGAGGCAGCTGACTGAATCTTTGTGAGGGCAACTCCAAAATCTGACTTTGTCACTACTTTTAACATTTTAGAGTCTATGAGGATGCTTGTAATGTTTAATGAATATTTTGAAAAAAAAAAAAAATGGTTAGTTAAAAGCAAGCAGTTTTTAACTAAATCTCTTTTTCAAGTTTCAGAATATAAGAACTGCGTTTTGGCTGCTTTTCGTCAACCGTTGCTGCCAAAACTTGCTTTAGCTCTTATTAATAAAATAAATTGCTTTAATTTTGGGTGCCTCTCCTTAAGAATCTCTTTTCCTTTGTTCTCATCAAATTCTCTTTCTGAAATCGAAGTCTGCATATACCTCACTTCGTGGGAATGAACTTTCAGGAATTTTTAGCTTTTTGTAAACATTTGCACCTGGAAACACCGCTTCGAATAGTTGCTCTCGGGTCAAGAATATAGCTGAAACAGCATTTTAATAACACGCATGGTTGGTTTTGAAGAATTTTCACCGGTAGAGCAAAAAAAAGGGGCAACTTGCAATAGCAGAAAACTAATTTTAAAAAAGCTCGATTTAAAAATGACTCAAAATGTTGTTTGTTTATAGAAAAGTTCATTTCCCTTTGAGTTACGACAGACGTTGGAATTCTTTTCATTGTTTTCTTTCGTTATGAATACCACTTTTTTAGACTACAATCTGAGTTTTAAAAATATAACAATAATTAAGAACCTTTTTCAGGGGAAGTGTGAAATTATTTTGCTTAATGTTTATTTAAAAAAAAATCGGATTTATATCAATGTAATTAATAACTCACACATTTGTTGTATTTTTAAGTATGATTTTTTGAGTTTCTCGCACACTTAAGTTTAAGTTTCTGAAAATATCAACAAATGTTTTCTAAATGTTGACAGTCAAACATTTAATTTTTTTTAACAATGGGTGTTTTAAATTCAAACTCAGGAAATTTATGCTATCTTTCAAATTATTTATGGCTAGTTAAGTAGCAATAATTCCTTTTATTTTGCACTTATGAATTTATTGAGAAACTAACGTTACTAAAGCGTAAAAAACTTTTGAAACTATGAGCAAAGGCATTTAGCTGTAATTATGAATCATTTTATTTAAAATTTATTGTTAGAAATCTGTTATTCAAAATAGAAACTGTGGAATATCACAGAGAAACGTCCTGTTACACGATTACCAGTTTTTCTAAACTAGAATTTTGAACACAAAATATATCATTTTTAAACGAATTAACTTTTGTAAAATGAGATTCATGAAAGATTTTAAATTGTCAAGATATTTAAAGCTGTTCAGTTAGTATTATTATTTTTATTTTGCACGAAAAAATATATTTAAGAAATAACGTTTCAAAATTTTTCAAAAATTGGATTGATTTGCTTAATTTGTTCAATCATGCGTATCTTCTTAATGGCTTACTTACTCATCCCGATAACCATGGATATTTGGAGAGGGGGAGGAGAAGAGCGCCGAATTATTGTTCGCATGTGCTGATTTTTTCAGTAGGACGAGAACTGTATATATATCCCGTGTGTATTTGTGTATTCACACAAATACATGCGGGAACATTTCAAACTTTCAGACCATGCATTTCTGAGAGTAATTGTCTTCTTTCCTTGTAAAAGGCGTAGTTTGGCGTCAAAAGTTACCAAGTAAAAGGTATAGTTGTATTAATTTTGAATGCTAGACAATCAAGAGAAAGGTGTAGCTAATTTTAGAAAATTGATGTGGATAAATGGGGAAAGTGGATTCTTTTATTTTTGCACTAGCTTTCTATATTTCTTAAATTTTAGGTATAATGATTTTCAGTAGAATTTTCAAAGCAGGATCAAAGGGCGATTATTTAATCTTTTTTTTTTTTTGCTGTACATTAAAGGAAAAAAAAAAACATTTGTTTTGGAGTGTGCTTTTTATAATGTACTTAAGAGTCGAAAAAATAAAATTTATCCACTTCCTGTCAGAGGAAAAAGAAAAACTAGCTTTTACCTGCATCTTCGCTTGCGTTGATTAATTGTGTTAGTTAATCAGTTCAAGTTTTTGGTGAACAAAGGTTGAGCTTAAATAGCTACAAAAAAAAAAAAAAAAAAAAAAAAAATCCAACAGCTCATCCAGTTCCTGGCATTTAGTTGAATTTTGATATTTTGAATTCAAATCATATTTTCCGCAATCACGAGTTACGATGTGCTCCATCCCATTGGGTTTTTTGTTTATACAAATGGCTCCTATCGGAATAATAATTGCAAAAAACATAATTTGAATTCAGGACGTCAAAATTCAATTTTATGCCAGGCACTGGATCCTAGATGTTAGATGCTGTTTTTCTCTAGAGAGGATCGGGAGTGTTGGCAGCAAACAAAGTCGAATCCAGGGGACATGGACGAGAAGCCAGCGGAGGCCGGTGGAACTCAAAAAGGATAGTCAACTAAAAACAATAAGAAATCGTGATTGCTCAAAAAAATGCTCAATCATCTTGCTCCAGTTTTTCGAATATTTGGTTCCGTTTTTATATGCGCGATAATTCCGTCATTTCATAGGCATTCTTGGACTTCACGATTTAAAAGAAAAAAGTGACATTTAGATGAAATATTTCTCTATATTTCGTAATTTTCTACTGCTAGAATTTTTATTTGAGCTTCGCATGTGCTAAGGTGAAATGCTGAATAATGTTTTGAGTACCTTGCGTTTTGTGCTCTGAAACATGACGTTGGGAAAACATTCATGGTTCTACCGATGTATATAAATCCATTTCATTATTCTGGAATACAGCTTATTTCGATACGCTATGCATTAATATTATTTCTGCGAAAATTGTTTACATATTTATTTATTATATTTTCTTTGATTTTTGTTTTATAGAATTTCTGGTGTTTTTTTATCTGAAAATGCTTAGGGGGGAAAGAAATATAGAATACTAGCCAAATTATTATATCATGATTTTTTAAAATTTTATTTCAAGTTTTCAATGAATGCGGGGCAGTAACATTTTTACTATCATTACATTTTTCCTATCTCAAATGTTTAAAGAATATTTTGTAAGACAAATGTATAACTCCACAATATTTTTTTAAATGTTCGAGTAGTTTGAGATTTAGGCGACATTTTGTGTGGCGTCGGTAATTTAATGAATAATATTTGTCAGCTATAAATGTAGTAAACGGAAATAAAAGTAAATAAGAGTGCAATAATAAAGTCAGTTACTGATTAGTTTATTTAACACATCCAGGTGACTTTCTCTGATATTGCAGTGCTGTCTAACTGATTATAGTAGTTTGTTTTCCCACTCTTTTTCTTTGTTTCGCCTACTGAACCAAATTTGTTTGGAAGTAATTTGGCATTAAGGTCTTTATTTTTACAACAAAACCTGTATTTGACCCAGTTTTTCATGGGGATAAATTAGTTTTTTTTCGCATATCTTTATATAGAAGATCAGTATCAGAGAAATTGGTCTGAAAATACTACAGTCGAACTTGGATAATTCGAAGTGCAAGGGGCCACTTCAAAACTTCGAATTATCCAAAACTTCTAATTAACCAATTTGTTATATTTTTATGTTTGGAAATAGTCAATAACTACAGAAATTACGTAAAGAAGGGATTTATTATTTTTACATCAAATACTGTAGTTTTTTGAAATATTGAGAGATTTCGGATTGCTTTAAAGAACTTACTTGAGTTTTTTAACAATTTTTTCAAGGATATTTACAGCTCGAAATACATCTTCACTCACGTTAGGTTGTCCCTCTTCGTAACGACAGTATTACACTAGATGAAAAACTGCTTCACTTTCAGTGGGAATTGTCCTAAAATCTTCTACTTCATTTTCAATATCTTTATCGTCTTCTATTGAATTACTCTGTTAAGAACTTCAGATCGGATATCTGCTTCAGTTAGCTCTCCACAAATGTCTATGTTGTCATCTATGTATGTCTCAAAAGGTATGCTGTCTGTCCAAACAATTGGGGGAGGTAAATTTTCTTCATCAAAGATCTCGCTAGGGGCAGACCTGCTTTTGATGAACCCTGCCTTCCCTTTCTTATAGAATTTACCAGGGTTACTAAAAATAACTCTGCCTCCTTTCAAATGATTGTATTGAAATTAGATTTCATCGGTTTTGAAAGAAAAAAAAACTTCGAAATAACCAAGACGTTTTTAGTATTAATTGAATGCAAGTTTCAAGGGACCGACGAAAAACTTCGAATTACTCACGAATTCGAATAAAAGACGTTCGAATTATTCAAGTTCGACTGTATAAAGTAATTATACTTACTTAATTTTATTGTTTTGTCGTCACTTACTATTATTTGTAAGAAAACTTACATCCAGCTAATCATTTTCAATAAAATACTGACACAATTAGAAATGTCGTCTAAATATTAAAACGCACAGACAGTTTAAAAATATTTGCTAGAGTAGGTATTTATAGACCGAAAGAATTTGTTATATAAATAGAAATTTTTGACGCCTAAATTATAAGAATTCTAAAAATACTATGAAATTTTTCTTCCTCCCAAAATAAATTGCAGCTTCTTAAGCAACCGATATAAGAAGCAGATGCGCAATATGCGAGGCGAATTTGTGCTAGTTAATATGAATTCCACGGAAGTGTTCATCAAATCAGCTTCAATCTATGGAGTTTTGCTACTACAACTATTTACTGATGTATAATAGTTAAAGAGAAATTTTAATGTTCGTATCATGTATCAAATTAAAAGTGTTTTATTTATAAAATGTGGTTATAAAAATACGCATTTTAAATCTCTCTGCAGCACCAAATGATTTATTTAATGCTGTAAATGCTATCATTGAGAAATTTCATTTACAGTACATAGACAGTTACGTTACTATATCCAATGTAACGATAGCCAAAGAATTTTTCCATGATTGCGGGTATTGAAGGACAAATGCAATGCTAAAATTATGCAATAGAAATTCCAGGAAACTACTATTGTAAAATAAATATGTTGAACTATTCGATGAGAGTGACGTTTAAAAATGTTGAAATAAATTAATTAATAAAATACATATGCTGAGTAAAAAATATCAAGCCTTAATAGGCAGTACCGATTAATCGGCCACTTTTGCCGATTAAACGGCCCAAAAAATGTTTTAAATATTTTTGAAAGTATACATTCAACAAGAAATTATGATGAATAATGTTATTAATAGTAAATAAATGTAATTTTCTGCAATGCTTGTACACATTAGTAAAAATGTGTACAGAGTATAAACAAAACGTATAGTTTATATAGGGCGTAAAACTGAATAGAATATTAAAAGATAACAATCACAGCTCCCTCAGTTAAAAGTTTTAATCGTGTTTTTCTTCCTTGTTTTTGATTCTCTCTTTCTCCTTCAGTTTCTCTCCTATTTCATTTAACACTAAGAATGAGGAAGCAGTGAAAAATAAGAGCTAAAGTTTTTGGTATATATAAAGGATCCTTTGTTCCCGAGACATCATTAATGCATGAATAGTGCATGTTATATTCTGCAGTTTTCAATGTTTTTGCAATTTATGATGATTTCAGAAGACTTTTTTCTGTTAAAGCTTCTCAACCTATCTCGGTAACAGTATTTTTTTTATAAGAAATTCAATTGTTTGGCGATATTTTTTTCAAAGAAATTTGTAGTTCCATAACGTTTTGATTATTCTTCTCACATCATATAATTACTAGGCAACCTCATTGGCATTAAACAGCTCAAAATTTTTATTTCAAGTGTGCAGAAAGGATATTTTTATAACTGTCACCATAGAAGCTTTTCTTACTGTCACACTAACTGGCAATGCAAAGCGATACTTGTACTTGCATGCTTGTATCGTGTGGTGGCGGAAAGAACTTTCGCGTGCTTGTACAAGCATGTTTGTCAAGCAACCTAAAGCGTGTATAGTTTGCTGTGGGTGATGGTTTGTTATGGGACAAAATAGCGCAAAACTCAACGAAGCATGTCCACGATAATTGTCCTCCTTCTTGCAATGGAATTCCGTGTTTAAGTGGACAAGAAATCTGAAGGTCGAATGAGTCAACTTTCAACTACCACTTATAAACATAAGAAAAAGTGCTGGGAAAGTCGTCAGGCAAGGATACCCGAAATGGTTCACCCTACTCCTCTCCCCACTAACCACTCATTTGGTACCCTAATCACACGAAACGTCGGAAAAATCTGACCAGTAGGAGTGGCAAAGAACTTTGGAGATCAAGTCAGCTCGTTAGCCAGGACAGTCACCCGCTTGAAGTAGACAGAAAAACCTCACACACGGGGCACTCAGCAACGTTATTTTTCAAATGAGTTGCTAAGTTTGATGACACAATCGTGGTTCTTAGTATCGGCCTTGGATATCGATTCCGGGTATTCATATGATATCGGAGGCAGTAGTAGCAATACTCTAAAATGTATTAACCTTTACATATCGATGATAATCAGTACTGATTTGTTTTCCTATTTAAAAATAAGTCATATGATATTAAGAAAAAATCACTTTATTCAAGAGTTTGCTGTAGTTACTCAAGGTATCGTTCTACATTTCAGGTATAGTGAGCCAAATAATGTATATAGTAATTAATAAATAAAATCAGAATCAAAAATCACTTCATAACAACAAACAATATCGTTGTGTTGGAAACTGTTATGCAAAAATAAATTATGAAATCACAAATCAAATCCTTTTAACCCAAACTGTGAATTGGAAAGGGATAATATTGTTTGTGATACGGCGAATCAAAGTTTTTGCTGCAAATGGTTGCATTTCTGGATGTAATTGAAAGCTTAAAAGTTTTCTTCTGACCTTCTAATTAAAGAGTAATTCATTGATCTGACTTAATGTTTTAAACGATTCCCCTCCTTTGTAGATTGTAAACGTGACCGAATGCCTTCTTAAGCTAAATGTTGGAATCCGGACTGCTTTTTTTCATCATGTATACATTTAAAAAGCATCTCCCAAAGATTCGCTTCAATGTTTAAATCAATTATTTTTGTTGAAGGCATAACAAAACTCAAACATTTTTTGAACATCTCAAGCAGAACCAATTTTTCTCAGCATTTATTGTATGAACGGATATCCCCGTCGTGTCAGTACGTATCCAAGGTTCTCCACATAATTATTTTGCATAGGAAGAAACTGAGATTACTGCATTTTTATGTAATTTGATGACTCTGCCTCTGATGAAAACACCCTTCTGGTGTAAGCTCACCACGTGAATTTTTGTGCATCAAAGGACTTCTGTGCCAAATTCGTTAAAGATCCCAAGTTAACAATGAGTTTATATACGCCCTTTTGACACACATCCCCTTGTCAACTAAGCCTTTTTACTTTCAATTTCATCATAAATGTGATTCTAACTCAATTAAATAAAAACCTATATCGCCTATCAATTCTGTACGAAACCTGATGCAGAAACCAATAAAGAATTGAGTCAACCCGTTAGTTTGAACATAGAGTAATTAAAAACTCATTGATGAAATAACTGGGAACATGTATCTCATAACCGAAATAGAGGTTATGGCTGCTTACATTAACGTCGAAGCGAATTTAACATCTGCTTAATTGAAGGAGTCTCAAATGCAATAGGTTTCACTGTCATTTGCAGAGTATTTCACGAAAACTAATGTTATGTGACACGTGGGACATATCACTAACTGAGCCACAGCCCCTGCAGGTCCCTTTATTGTGCTTTTGTGACATAATAAAATGTATTGTGACATAATAATATGTATTGTAATATAATAATATGTATATATAGTACATAAACATCAATCCATTGCAGAAGAAAGATTTTTTTAGCTCTTCCAAAATACTACAATCCGCTGCTTCCACTTTCTAATAAACACAGATCTTGTTGTATGGAGGTCTAGGATAGGAATAAGGTCTAATGGTTGGATATGCAAGGATATTTGAAACGAATGGGGGGGGGGGGGTATAAAAAGAGCTCTGACTTTTTTTTTCAGAGCAAAAAAGACAAATTTTGGAAACTGAAAGTCAAAAATAACTCATATGACAGACAACCCCCCCCCCCTCTCCGTTCGCAGAAAAAAAAACTGCACAGGATTAAAAAAAAAAAGTGTTTTGCTATTGCTCAAGGAGTATTGGAGAGTAACTTCGAAAACAAGAGTAAAACTCAGCGCGATTGTAAAACAGGGAGATAGTTTTCATTTGAGCAATCAAATAAAACATAACTGATAAGTGATGTGTTGATAGGCGGCTCTCAAGATTCACAGCCATTCAATTTGAAGCATTAACCTACTTAAAAGATTTCAAAGGCTGCATTGTTGTTAGCTCTAATTTGTAACTGGCGGTAAAGAAAAAATGCGGTGTTGATTTAATTTTTCAGTGTGGCTTGTTACAAAGCATATTATTTACATAAAAATATTTCTGTACAATCTTAAAGGTGACGGCAGGATAGCAAGACTTTTGTTGACATTAACATAAGTTCATCGCATTTTTGTACTTATTTAAAAAAAATGTTTCGTTGGAAACTAGTTAATTTTTTCGTGAAAAAAGTCCCTTGTCCGTACCAGTGAGACTTCATTGTAATGATAGGATACGCTCTACATTATATAAGTTTTAAAAAATATGCTGCAAAACTTGCCAATTATCCCAGCTAATTGGACTCGCTAGTACTTCTGATGTCAGAAATCTTGGTTTTTAGAAACTGTAAAAACTCACCGTGCTTGCGAATTTTACATCTTTCAGCATTAAATAATAATAATAAAAATAAAGGCTTTTAGAATTATGAAAATAAATTTATGAAGTTTTGTTCCTTTCTTCACAAATGAAAATCAGCTATCTAGTAGTAGGTTTTAAAAAGCAAATTAAAGTTTCTCTTATGTACACAAAAAAAAGGGAAATATTGAAGGATGCATTAAAAAAAAAAAAAATTTAAATTTCATCCGTTAATTTTTTGAAACTGCCTTATTTTACAGCCAAACAGATACAGAAAAAAAATCGTAAAGGAAAGGAAAAATAGAAGAGTAACGGGAAGCCCGAATATATATACTTGAGTATGTGTTTTCATTTTTGAACCTTTGAAAGATTGCAGTTTCAGAGGAAACCTTAATTTGTTATTGAAGGGAGGAAAAACACGATTATACCGTTATTAATAAGGAAACTTACTATTACGTTTTTTTTTTTTTTTAATTTCTATTAATTTTATCTAATCTTTATGATTTTGCTTGCACTGTAAAGTAAAACACTTAATTTTTATTTTGCTATTTTTAAATCATACAATTTCAGTTTTAACTGTATGACGGAAGTAAAATGTCTTTTTCAATCATTGTATTTTTTATTTATCATATTCAGAGAAAAATGTGCGTGCATTCCAGGAAGTTTTGCGTCGAAGCAAGTTGTTAGAGTAAAAAATGGTTTCGAAAAAATATAAATAATGAAGTGTCAGAAAGATTGTACGCTCTCCCCTTCCCCCCTTTTCGAAGAGACGGGACATTCTGAAGTGAGTCACATGACCTCTCTGTACCGAAAATAATAAACATAGTTGTTTTCGTAACACCTTAAAGATCGAACGTTTTGGTACAAAATTGACCTTCTTTTTCATAGTTTACTTTTATTATTATTCCTTTTCATTTAAAAATAAGTTGTGTGCTACATAAAGCGTTTTTAACTGATACACATTTTCGAGATCACTGGAAAAAACAATATGTTTCTTTTCTTTTTTTGCACTATAGATAACTATATATATATATATATATATATATATATGTATGTATGTGTGTGTGTGTGTGTGTGAAAACCGGTTCTCTGGTTAGAGTTTGAATTTCTGCGGTAGCGCTGGACCGGTCCGTAAGAATATTTAAGGTGCTGAAGTTGTTTTGTCAAAAAAATCTAAATTTGTTTTCAATCCAAAAATTATTCTTTCTAAAACGCCAGTTCACTGATTTGAAGTTTTGAAGACATCAATTTATGTAGAAAATCGATGCAGATTTAAGTCAATTTAAAAAAAGTTATGAAATGTAATTGACCATTATAAAAAAATGAAAGCTTTATAACTTTCTAGTTAACAAACTTCAATAATTTCACCTAAGACCTTTTTTTTTTCCCTTCTTTATAGAGTAGAAATTGGTTCAGAATTAAATTTCAATTGTTCAGGAGAAGAAAAAAAAGTTTCAGGCTTTCACACCAAGGTTTTGAGCTTGGGCTCTTGAAAGAGATATCACTGAATTCTTTTATCTCGCGAGGCTTTCTGTACTAAGAAGCAATAATTAAAATTAACTACATAGTTTTAAATAACTTGTATTATTTTTCATAATTACCGAATGGATTAGGAAAAGGATAGTTTCACTTCGTTATTGTTTTTTATTTTTTCTCGCAAATATTACTTCTCAAATAAAATATGAATACTAAACTAAACCCTGTTGCAATAATTATCACATAAATTTTTTTTTTAGTTCGCTTTTTGCGATGTATACAGCACTTTCTTAATTTTATAGGCTGTTATATATGTTTTATTTATTTTTTTTATTATGATTGTATTTTGTTAATGAATGTGAAAATTGAACTTCAGAACGTAATTGTTTTCATTTATTTCCATCTGTTTCTCTCGGTCAAGAAAAACCATCATATATCTCATCCTAGAATGTGAGCCAAAAAAATATTTTGAAAACAAGCATACTTTAATCATGGGCACTTGTTAAATCTTGAGTATACGATGCGGAGAGGCACAGCTGAACAGCTGAACAACTTAGAGCAGCATATGAAAAAGAATGTAATGAGAAAGTAAGCTCAATTGAACGTTTTTATGCTTGGATAAAATTGCGATCAAGTTGAACGCAAAAATGTTTCAGAAAATAAATATGTTGGGTAGCGTATTGTACGTCGTTGTCACAATGAAATGCTTTCTCAATTATTCAGAACTATTTGTTTATTTAAAGTGGAAGTTAGGATATGTTTTTTGCCTTTAGGTCTTTTACTGAATGATATATCAAAGCAATCATACAGTGGAAACCTGAAAACTCGGCCTAATGTGGATCGAAAAATGGTGAGTTTGAAAATGCCGAGTTATCAGGAATTCACGAGCAACAGGTTTTGGCCCGGGATTTAATCTATCTAATCTTATCACACTTGTCCCCGTAGTTAAAAATTTGATTGATAACCTGTCTAATATGACCGCTGTTTACAGGTACATAATTTGTCCTGGATCACTGGATTATATATATCAACCTCCATAAGGTGACCATTTGTCTAAATTGGCCACTAAAGTACTGCACCCTAGGTGGTCAATTTACACGAGTTTCACTGTATAAGCAAACAAAAAAAAGTATTTAAAAAAAATCTACAATTTTATTTTGAAAACATCACAAATGAAATACATAATGAGTATGAATCTGATGCGTTTACAATGCCATGCTTCTCCTTTATTTATAGTAATCCAAGAGTTTTGAATTAAAAACTATTCGTCCAAAAATTTCCGTTTTAAACAATGATTTAATCAACATTTTGAAAACAGTGGCAGTTTTGCATCTTTTATAAACTCAATAGACACCTAGCGTATATGCCTTATGAATTAACACAAAATCTGCAGAACCGATTTTCACATAACTTAACATACA
The DNA here is from genome assembly GCA_038373865.1 of Uloborus plumipes. Taxonomy (NCBI): domain Eukaryota; kingdom Metazoa; phylum Arthropoda; class Arachnida; order Araneae; family Uloboridae; genus Uloborus; species Uloborus plumipes. The sequence goes on along the minus strand of JAXGGA010001477.1, from coordinate 42,820 downwards.
TGTTATTTACTTCACTATTCAATAATTGCATGCATAAAAAATTTCCATACCCGAACTTTATGATACTTAAAGGCATGGGACTCACGTTAGGGGGGGGAGAAGCAGGGGCACCCCAGTGGGAGGTTACGGGAGGTCATTATGACCTCTCAAAACGTTCATTCTCCCAAAAATTCTAGGTCATTCCACCTCATTCAACCCAATCCTCGGAGGTCGTTGTGACCTCCCGAAGAATCCAAATTCTTCCAAAGCAAAAGAAAAGTTCCCCTCTTGTAATTTGACTAATTACAAAACTAATCCTTTTCTTGCTAAATCGCACCAGATTTTAACACATTGCATTTTTCATGCAAATATTTTTTTTGTCCAGTAAAAGGGTTAAAATCGCCTCCGAGGAAATAGCATTGATGTTAAACCCTTTTCACATTGTATGTCGGAAAGCCAACCCCGATCGAAAACAGGAGTGAATCGTGCGGTGTCCGATGCCTCGCCTTCCCTCCGATAGTGTCTGACCTATTTGTAAGCCGCCTTGTTTTACAATCCATTTCGGTCTTTCGCAAGTGCTCGGTTGCCCCATCATGCGGCTAGTTCGAAACGGGAGGTTTGGTTGGCTTTTACTTTCGGTCTTCAGAGCTAATCGGGCACCTTCCGCAGAGATGCTTTGACCGTATGTGAATGAACTCTTGGAAAACACTCGTGGTATTTCGTGTGTTATACTTTGTGGTATAAGCACGATGTGTTGTTCAACAGTTAACTTGTATGTTTGCACTTTTTTTCAAATTCCTGAAATATATTTTTTTGGCTTTTAGTTTTGCGAACTTATTGTCTCTTCACGATCAACTTGTTTGAGCAAAATGCTTTCTGGATATAATAGAGCCTTGTTTCTTGACAATGGGTTCATTTTATTTATTAATCTTTTGTATGGTTGGGGTAAACTTATTTTTATCAACTTTAAACGTAACTAAAACTATCTGAATTACTATATGAACTACCTTTACTAAGCTCTAATATAAAATAATATCATTCAAGTCCTTTTAAATTTACGAAATAAATATAATTAATGACTAAAAATGAAAAAAAAAAAAAAACTTAAGTTGCTTATAAGATTTTGCAAGAAGCGTATTCTAGAAGCCCGGAAAAAAATTTGAATACATTTCATGAACTCATAAAACCTATTTCAGAGTTTTACAATCTGAATTTTAAATAGAAGTTCTTTTAAATAGTTAATTTGTAATTTATTGCTTCACAGAGACTTTTCTTCTCTTCAGATACAATTCTTCTCTCCCATATCACGGACATATTCCCGAAGCTCTGTTAAAGTCATTTTATTAACAACTACACTGGATTTTAGATTTCAAATAGGGTTAAAATTCAGATATTAAGGTTTAAATCTTCTTTTCTTCCTTTGAATAATTTTTATAATGTGCAAGAACAGACAGAGGATGTTCATACTCTGTTAGAACTAAAGGTTGCACATGACACCTTTAAGAGTAAAGCGTTGTAGCACCAGCGGCTACTCCTGAAGGGTGCCACTTGTCTCTTCGTGGCACCCCAGTTGAAATTGTTTTTTAAGAATTCACTTTTTGGTGTTGCTTGCTGCAGTTGAATCCATTGATAACTTTGTTTATCATAAGACCTATACCTAATAGTAAGAAATATAGGAGGTGGATGAAAATTTAAATTTTTGTTCTTGGAAATTAATTTTTGTTTTAATAGTTAGTATAGTGCTCAGTGTATAATAGAAAGCGGAAATGTATTCTAAAGGAAGTTTCATATTTTGACTCATCGACTTCCCATTATAATTATACTTCTTCGAGATACTCTACCATTCAATTCATGATACTTGTTTCATGTTTTCCCTTAACAAACAAAAAATCAAGCCTGTTTTTATTTCAAAATTATCCCCAATGCTGCTTTCAAAGTTAGAAAACAATAAATAATCCTATTACTGAAGAAAACAAAGTGACAAACTATGTGTTTTCTTTTTGAATATGAGTTTATCTTTCCTTTATGCGCCAGTAGCTCTTCTGCAATCTGAAACAAAATCTTTGATTTGGGTATATTGATTTTCTTTTCCCGATGTGTATCATTAGGTTTCTAATATCATAAGCAGTCAGTATCAGCCACTGCCTTTTTTGTGTAATTCTCTGAACCGTGTCTTAATCCGATCACAGTTGGGCAAATAAAGAAGTGTATGCTATTTATCCATTTGAAATTATCTCATTTTTGATCTAGTTTTCAACAAAATACCGTCTCCTCCTGATTTATTATTCATAACGTAAGATCCAAAAGAGATATTTTTAAGCCATAATATATCGATACAGTTGACTAAAATTAGTAACAAATGTTTGATGGAAACATTAGATGAAAATCAAAGAGCTGTTGTGCACTAAACAGTGTTTCTCTTTGCTGTAACTGTAAATTGTATATGATCATAATGCATATGTTCTAAGAAAAAATGATCCAAACAAAAAAACTTTATCGAGAAGGTAGCTTTAAATATTCATCGTGTTATTTCATAAACAACTTAAATTGTAGTCAACTAGAATTCAGCGCTTCCTTTCGTACGAAGTATTTAATTTCTAAAAAAATTCCCATTCAGAATCCAAACTAAATTTTTAATTTAACTACCCATGAATCAATTGCTCATTTTGTATGTATAGTGATGCCTGTATGTACGAATGCGCTGTACGTACGTACAGACGTACAACTGCATATGTGTTAATTGCGTGCAACCAAAAAATCCATAGGCTGTTCCTGTACTCTTTGTGACGAAGTTTGTGGTGACGTCTATGTGTATCTGCGACGTGCGTGTGTATGTGTATGCCACATAACTCAAAAACAGTTAGCTGTAGAAAGTTGGGATTTCATTTGCAACATCTAGCTGTCTATTTCTCGTTTTCGTTGCAATCAGCAATATGTATGGAAGACTGCACTCACTTATGAAATTCATGTATTAATCACGCATAACTCAAAAACGGTTAGTCGTAGAAAGCTAAAATTCGAAAACTGGATTTCTTCATCGTATTCACTTCCCATTTTGGTTCGGATGCTTTCAAAGAGTTGTTAGTTTTTTTTTATTACAAATCAATGTTCTTTTCTTGTGATTTTTCGTGGTAAGATTTTTTCCTGGATATCAGTAAATCCATCTGTAATAGTCAAGAGAGCATCCCCACTACTTTAATTTTATGGGTGCTGTGAGAAATTAAACGAGTCCCATATAAGTAATGCAATAGAGTAAAAATTTCTTTAAAAGCCCATAAATTTTGCTTTGCTTATTTTACAGTGTGGATTAACTAATTGAAAGTGTTTTTTTATTTTTATACTTTAATATGCAAAAATTGCTTTCCAAAAAAAAAATCAAACATCTTTTTCAAATATATTCCACAACACAGAATTTATCTTCAATATTTTGATGCACATGATTTTAAGAAGAACAAATAAATTTATCACTTCTTCAAAGTATTTTTCGATTGATTATACGAGTTTTGCACTGTATGATTAACCCATTAATGCCTGACATTTTTATTTCCAAAGATATTTTGTATACTGGTTACAAGCAGTGTTTAATGGACAGGAAAAATAATAAAAAAAACATCATGTAAAAAATTTTTTTATTACGGAAAGAAAAATCGTCCCTTAAAAGTTACGATAGACCCCAGAGAGTACATACTTTTTTAATAAAAAATTTTTCTGCCTACGATATAACATTTAAAAAGACATTTTATAAGAAGAAATGAAATCAGCAATTAACATAAACTGGGAAGCTGGGAATAACTTTGAAAACTTAGCTTTTTTTCTTGATGTTGTGAACGATGTAATTTTTGATAAAGATCATATTAAAACTGCTACAGAACACACTTTACAATGGTTATGTGCTGTAATCTGTTAATAACGAATTGAAACAATACCAATGTACTAATTGAACACTATTATTTGGTGGAAATGTGCATTTTGGGGAAATTCAGACCCTTTTTTGTACCGTCCTTAAAAAGGGACGCTAGGCACCAATGGGTTAAGAGAACTTTTTAAGACCAGTTTAAATGTATCCCATCTTGCATAGAAAATAAAAGCGAGATATTTTAATTTATTTAACCCTAAGATCCCCCCGCCCCTTTCCTCCCATCGCCTGAAAAAAAAAGAGTCAATCTGGATAAGTATTAGTATGACGTTATTATGAATTTATCCATTAGTATGATGTTGACGGCTGCTGTAAAATGTTTTTGAATAATTTTCGTATTTAAAATATTTTAAAGGTCAATAGCACGTAATTTGAAAAGGGCATCTACGGCTCTTTGAGATGTATTTCTTTTTGAGTGCCAGAAGCCAGCATGTAGACTTTTCCTCCCCTAGTAACCTAAGCCACTACTGCACTGTAAGCCTTATTAAAAGCAAGTAATTACTGCAGAAATATCATCGACTTTGCCCCTTTTTTACATTGTAAATCAGTTCAACCCTTTGAGCGTTTTCTTTAATCGCTCTTTCCTTAAAGCTTTCAACTTATAAACCGCTTATTTTTTTACTTCATGCTTTTCACTTTGTTCTTTGATATTGTTAAAATGATTTACGAAGTAAGTTCAAATTCCTTACTATGCAGCAGTTTTTTTTTTTCGGTTATATATGACTTATAATTGATTGGATAACTTCTAGTCGTTACCTCCTGATAAAATCAGCCTCCCATTAAATGAGCAGTCAAAAAAGAAAAAAAAAAAAAAACACACAAAAAGAAAAGCGTAGAATTCCTGTGCTGCAGTCTGCTTGCAAGGTTATTAAATTAATTTTTTCATTCTTTATTTTTGTTGCGAAAAAAAGTCCGCAAAACAGTCCAAAGTAAATTATAAAATACAAAAGATCTCAAGTTACTATTTGGAAGCTGTTTTGGAATGCCGATTTGAAGTTGTGGAAATCCTATTCATCTTTTAAAGTAAGAAACATTTCACTGTTTTTACAGATATTTTATTTCTTACGTATGGTAAATTTCTCAGTATCCCTAACAGTTTATTTATTAAATTTAGTTAAAGGACAAAACTAAGGCATTATAATTTTGCTCCATTTTTCAGTGTAAATTTGATTCGGTTCCAAGTTAGGCTTAGCATTGTTGTTTAATTACTATGGATGCATTCTATATGTAAACTAAAATCTTAAGTTTTAAATTACATTTTTTTTCCAGAAAGTACTTTTTTTATTTCTTCACGTATCTGACAAACTCAGCTGAAACATTGTTAGAGTTACTAATTTAAACACACATTAAAAATTTTGCCATAGCCATAATAACTCAAGCAATAAATATCTTTCCATCAGCATTGTAAAGCTTAGAACTTAGCCATAATAACTCAAGCAATAAATATCTTTCCATCAGCATTGTAAAGCTTAGAACTTAGAGGCTGTTAATTTCAACGTTGAATATATTTTACATATTTGAGGTTTTTCTTCTTCTTTACCTCCTTAACCAATATAGAAGTTCAGTAAAGAAAAGTGTATTTTTTAGTTTAATAATTAAAAATTGTTTTGTATTTTTTTCTGCATTTTTATTTCCAACATAAATATTATACGTATAAAAAATTTCTCTACATAAATATTGATGCTTTTCTTCATCGACTCTTCCTACAGGCTATATTCTATGCAATATAATACATTTTACAAAGCTTGTGATGCTATAGAACAAAAATGTCGAGTTTTTGAAATGTTTATAAATGCTCATTTATTATTTATTGTTAAACAACTACAGTATTTCTATTTTCATAATTTTTTCAATCCATTTATCGCTTATCTTAAAGTTACCTAGAGTGTCAGGCTGATTTTGAGCTATGAAAATAATTCACTTAAAATGTTTTTAATAACTATTATTTCTTCACTTTGGATTACTACACAATACTTTCGGATTTTTTCTTTCTACTAAAACAGTAGTAGGACCCTTAAAAGTATAGAAATTGGGACCAAAATTATCTCAAATCATTGTATTATCTAGGTAGTACTGTATATTACAAGTTTTATTAAAAAATAGGTAGGAATTATTCTCCTAAGAATGATTAAACCTTCAAAATTCAGCAAATTGATTATAATAGTTTGAAGGTCAAAATATTATCTTCCCTCTGCTTGTAAGGTTGCTACAAGTTTTCGGAGAGAGTATTTCTATCTTTGAATATGAATGCGGAATTAAGTTTCAAATCATTGACTACACGCCTACACCTTTCAATTTGAAAGGGCGTGTTTTTCGTTCGTATTAAAAACTCATTACGTCTTGCTTTTTAAATTGAGGATGTTTTGAGCATGGACGGCGCTTTCCAATCCTTGGGCATTTTGGCATTTGTAAATAGTTATTAAAAGTAATGTTAGAAAATATTTCACCGTTATACATGTACTCAGCAGACATTAATAATATACGGCAGTCATGTGAATGTCTAGATAGTATTTTCGATAAATTGCCTTTTGAGGACAAAAAAAACACCCCTTAAAATAAAAAGATGAACAGTAAGAAATTTAAAATAATAGTGTGCTGCAAATTGTACATTTGAGAAAATTTCAGATTTGCTGAATTTGACAAGCACTTACTGTTGCAATTAAAAAATCAAAATATTGGTTGAAAAAATTGTCAGGAGTTACAAGAATAGTGTATTGTAAATTTTTGGCCTTGCGACAGCACCTTATTTACACTGTATAAAATGTGTGTAACCTTACTGCGTAAATGCGGTGGCAACATAACTGCCTCCACTGCAATAAAGATTATTAACTGATAAAACTGGTGTAACCTTACGCATCGCTCATAATGTTACACGAGTTTATTAGTTAAGTTATTCTATTGCTTTGGAGGCAGCTTTGGATGCAGAATGCTGCACCGCTTTTACGGAGTAAGGTTACTCGATTTTTTTAAACAGTGTGCGTATACAATGATATTATCCTTGTGCATCAGAAATTTTCATTGTACACTCGTTCATGCACATCTGTTGCAATTTAGAAAACAATTGTATTTTCGGAAAACGTTTCCAGTCTTTAAAAGTTACAATCAATTTCTGAGTGAATCTGAAGTGATGTGAAATCATTTCCGAAAGTGAAAACCTAAAACAGCGAAACTTACTTATTGCTGTCAAAGTGACAAGAAGCATCAACCTTGCGGTCGACATTTTTCAGTTCCGATTCCGCGATTTGTTGCAGTTCAAGAAAAATGTTGTACTTTCGTAATACGTTTCAAGCCTATAAAAATTACGAACCTGTTCTTAGTGAATCCAAATTGTCAAAAATAATTTCCGAAAGTAAAATCTAAAATAGCGGAACTTACTTATTGTTTACAAAGTGACAAAAAGAAGCATCAACCTTGCGGTCGACGTTTTTTCAGTTCCGATTCCGCTATTTGCTTCCCTCATTACGCCGCACCTCGAAGTCTATCAAGCGTGACGACGCATAATTCGACCGCATGGAATCTTCCTATTGCGCTTCCGAAACACTTAAAAACACTCCATATGTCTTTGACCTCCAAAATACTTTAATCTTCGTTTTAACTACTAATCAGTGTTTCGGTGAACACTTTCTTGAAGCTGCACTTAATCATATTTGGTTGGCTTGAAGTGAAAAAAAATGGAAAGATCGTAGAGTTAATAAAATGAATGTGACCGTGGAAGTACAATTAAACAAACAGGAAGGAGAAAAATAATAAGCATTTAAAAGTCCGGGAATCGGTGAAATACTCTTCCGGTAATTGGACAATATCGATCATTTCTTCGCTTCTCGAAGCTTTTTATGTTGAAGTCATTAATGCTTTGTATGTATATATATATATATATATATATATATATATATATATATATATATATATATATATATATATATATATATATATATATATATATATATAATTTTTTTTTTTTTTGCTGTAATCTTTTTTCTGCTGTTAGTTTTAGTATGAAGGGTCATTCATTCCATGGTGACTAATGTAACATTTTCAGCTGGTTTTTGAACTCTTTTTATTTGAAAGCTAAAGTAAAAAGAATACTTAGAAGTTGAATTTGTAGATTTAAGATGCAGATGGTGGGATATCTGTCATTTCTATCAATAATTTGAATCATTTGCTGCCTCGGGGGTATTTGCTGTATTTACGGGAAAATAGGATAAATCAACTGTCTGGTTATAGTTTTTTCGCTTTTTAATATCGAAATGTTATGTAAAGCAGCTTCCTATACTTTTTTCCCCTTCAAGATTTGAAGAAAAAAAGTTTTTTATTTGAGTACTTTTTTTGTTGTAAAATTAGTTACGTAAGGTTCTTTGTAATTTACTTAAAATAGTATGCGAAGGATTATCATAAATTAAATAGAAAGCAAACTGTTTATATAACGTAATGTCTCTTTTTTAAATCCTTGGAAGTTTCCTAAAGTTTAATCAACTTTATGTCCTGTCTTGTAAATACATTGTTTTTTTATTGAAATAATTTTTGAATAAATTTTAGATCAGTATTATGTATCTTTTCATGGTTTCTTCGGAATTTACCTTTTAAAACATACCTTTTTGGATTTATAGGTACTTGTTTTAATAGAAAGTGTGTTATATAAGCTGCTATCTAAACATGGTAGAAACGGAGTATTTGAAAGTGACTTTCGTTTTCTTGATTTTCTGTCCTGTTCAACGACTCATAAAGATCACTTATTTTCTAACGGCTTTCAGAAAGACTACTTATCAACCTCTGTTTTTAATAATTTATATCTTATGAAAATCAAAAAAGATGATGCAATCTAAATTTCAATATATATTGTGACCTATATCATCACTAAAATAAAAAATGTTGACAACTTTCAGGATCCAAATCGAAACTGAGGCACCGGGGGATAAAATTATTATTCATTTGCGTTTAACATTTCGAAAAGCAATGTCGATTACATCAATGTGCATACACACAAACGGGTAAACTTTTGGACACCCTTATAAAAAGAATCTCCAGCTTGAATTTTCATCGAAGTAAAATAGTTTTATGGATCTTTTTTTTTCCAAATATCAATTTCAAAATTCATAAAAAAAATTAAACTAATATTGTCAATCTCCTGAAAGATATTTTTACTGTTATCTCACAGTTAAGTTTAAAAAGTAGGTAATCCGTGCCGTTATCATGGCAATTTAAATGTTAGATGCAAAAATAACAACAACAAACATTTTAACATTAACAGAAGAAATTTTCTTCCATTTATGAAGCAACGACTGGATCAATCAACATGAAAATTGGTACAAAAGAGTAAACTTGATGTTTAACGCTCAACTATTATAGAAAAACTAGATAAAAGTGTGTGTTCTGTGTCTTTCTTTTCGAAAATGTATTAGTAGCATCTTATCCAGTGCAACATTCCTGATAAATTGATGCATTTCGTGTGTGTCTCGCGTAAATAATATTCAAATAAAAAGGACTCTTTCGCCCCCCCTCCCCCTTAAACTGTGCGTGAGAGAAAGAGAGAGAAGGACGTTTTTGTGAATGTTGGAATCGTTGTCAGCTGAACTAGCGTGTCGACAAATCCGAATCAGGATGTCAACTGTGAGTGATTAGACGTTTACTTCTGCGAGCTGACAAATATTCTGGAGGCTGTTGTGGGCGACTGTGGCAGAAAAAAAATGCATTCATTACGGAAATAGTAAACAAAGTGCTGCGTAGGTATAACAAGGACGATAAATTACTTCGTTAATATTCAAATCATGGAAAGTTGGTGAGCAAGTATCTAGAACTGTTTTAAGAATGTATCATCTCACCTTAGACGAGAGATAAATAGTGTAACGTTTTTCCGTTATGTTTTAAAAACGTTTTTTGAACACTCTTTAGAGATAGAAAGCACACTAGTGGACTTAATTCTGGACACTTCTCAATATTTTAAAGATTTCATCATTTAACATTGTGCAATGAATTATTAGATTTTTTTCTCTTACTTAATCATTTATTTCTAACTTCTCTTATATGTATGTATTCATTTCAGGTAAATATTGCCTTTATTTTATTTTATTTTAATTATAAACAAAAATTGTTTTCAAATGGAGATATATTTAATTATTTTTGACTACGAAATGGGATATCATTTTAGCTCAAAACCTATTTATAGTGTAGTTGTTTTTATTTTATGTCAGTGCATTGTTATTTAAGATCAGTTTATTAACATATGTTATGCACAATAATGCACCACTTGATTTCAGTAAAGTTTAGTTAGATATGAGCTAATATTTAGAAAAGTGCCAATTTGAGTCCCAAGTGAATTTTCACTAATATTTCAATAACTAGTTAAAAAAATAATTTTCCCCAGAAAGAAGATAAGGTTTTGCTTTCATTTCTTGTAATAACATCAGAAAAAAAAATTTTTTCTTCAGAAAATATTGTTTTTATACATTAAAAATCAGGTCGGTAACGTGTCCCCAGTAGCAAAGCTTAGCATGCAAACAGATCATGCTCACTTTCTAACTTCCCAAAAAAAACGCACTTGCACAAAAAACAATTCTTTTTTTACCCCTTTGTTAATATTTTACTTCATTTTTGTTTTAATCGATTTCTGATTTTCTAGCCAATGCGAAATAAGCGTGTCCCAAGTTCCTCCGTCGGAGCGGTAACAATAACTTCCGATCTATGTTTAGGCTCCCAAATCATTTCCTGCACCTATACCACGTGATACTGGGTACCTGGTGGGATGTTTGATCGCATCGTAATTAAAAAATTTTCATTTCTGCATCTAAAATTGTAGGTAAGATTTTTTAAAGTGATTTTATAAAATGTGTGTCATTTAAGTCATCAGATCGGTAACACGCTCTAAAATGCGCAGTTTTTATTATTTCGAAAATTATTTTATATATAAGTATAGTCCTTTATTACAAGTGAAAAAACCACGTGTTTGATTTTGGTTTAGCGCGATCGACTCGGAAATAAAAAAAAAAGTTTGTCAGTTTGTCAGAGCGGTAACATTGAAAAACAGCGAATATGTTACCGAACTAACTCGCACGTTTCAGAATTATAAAAAGCAAAAATCATAGGTTTTAGCCACATATATTAAATATTTTTGTTCTTAAAAAATGAAAAGCAATGATTTTTAGTACTATTGCTTCATTTGTGGTTTGTATGACCTGACAATAAAAGTTAGTAAAAGAAGAAAAATTGAAGCTGCAGAAATTAAGTTAATTAATTATTATTTTTATTTATTTATTTATTATTATTATTATTATTATTATTTGGTGCTTCAATTTCTCATAACTTCGCTAAATGTAGATAATAGCTAGCATGCTAAATTTTAATTTCTGATCAAGAAATTAAATTTCCTGCAACTAATTAAAGAAAAGCAAGCAGCAGAGTTGTGTGTTGAAAAAGTTGAATTTGTATGTTGTTTCAAAACAAAGCAAATGTTTTATTAGCTTGGATTTGGTAATCTCATAGTTTATTTTATCTAAAAACCTTATCGCTCCTTTTTATTTCCAAGAAATGCTTTTTTATAATGAAATTTGATTTTTTAGCTAATAGATATATTTTAATGTAATTATCTTAATTCTATGTTAAAAATGCAAGGAAATTAGATCATTTTTAAAGATGTTAACGAAGACGGAAAGCATAAACTCAGATATGTAGCTCATATTAACATCAGATCTGTAACACTCATCAGATCTGTAACGGCTTAAAAGTGAGTAATCAAACGAGGGGGTAAATAACTTCCTTGACCCCCCCCCCCTTTTATTTTCTTGCATTTAGACCCAATTTAGACTTAGAATCCAATATTAATTTTTTTCTGCAAAAAAATTTTTTCATCAGAAAACTCCAACTTCAAATTGGCACTTTTCAAAATATTGGCGCATATTTACTTTATGATCTAGTATTTCAGTATCATATAGTATTACAGTCGTTAATTTAAATTTGTAAAAAATAAGCTTCATTGTACCTCAGTTACGTTATGATACGATTGCAAAGCACGTTCCTCCTACTGTACATAAAATAGCACTTTCAAATTTAAAGAAATTTGACGTTCGTCAGATGAAAGAGTCACCTAAAAAAGAACTTTTTCTGTAGATGAAAATATTCTGTAATAAAAGTTTGTCTTTAAGGACAAGTGTTTGCTGGAAAAAATATCGTATAAAAAACGATTATTTTTCTTTCGTGTTTCACATTTTCCAAATATCACACTTATTTGAGCAATCCGTCATCAGATAATGATATCAGCTAAGATAACTAAGTCATGAATCAATAGAGTGAAATGATAACGTACGGAACACAAAAGGTAAGAAATAGTTTTTCTTTCCTACTTTATTCAACAATAAAAGCGGAATGATAAAGAAACAGAAATATCTAGCATTTTATCGCATTAATAGCAGCATACAAGGCAATAAAATGAATTACCGAAAGAGCATTTATTGAAGTATTAACACAAATAGTACACATAATTCTTGAAATAAATACTGATCGACAAATTTCAAGTTTTCGCTCATTTTGATAAAAGCGCTAAAATTTATTCGTTTACTATCTGTTACTCATATGAAATAGAAATAAAACCCATTCTTATCATTTCTCAATGTCTCCTACAAACATGAATTTTTAACGATGCAATTATCGTAAAGGAGTATTTTCTTTCATAAAAACACATTTCATGTAACTACTGCTATCTGAATATTTAAGCTTATGACATATAAAACATTCGAAGTATTTAACAGTAAGAAAAACAGAAATTATACGTATACAAGTTAAGACTAAACAATATCATCTCAAAATTTCACGAGGCTGTTTCTCCGTTCATAAAATTTACTAGAGCAACTGAATTACAGAAGAATATTTCGGCTTAATTTGAAACTTTGTCAATTATGTTATATCTGAATTTGATAAAAGTCTGTCTAAAACTTAACGAGCCTACTTCTTCGGTAAAACCCAACGAGCCATGGAGTAGTATCATTGCAGCTGTATGGTTTCTGATAACAGAGACGAAACCCTTGCACTTAATTTCAGGTTTAAGTTCCCTTTTATAGCTTGTAGTTTATCATTTAGTGTATTGTCCGATGAGATACATATTAAGGGGCATTTGGGACTCCGGTTTGTAGTTTATAATTATTATTTTATTTATTTGTATTAAGATCGTTTGGGTGAAACTTCCACAGCTGATTAGCTCTAATTTCATCAATTTTCTTAAATTTATTATCTCTCTTAATATAGTCTTATTATCATTATTTACTTGGCCTATTAGTTTAGCTGTTTGTGTGTACCTATGTGTAAATGATTTGATCATTATTATTTCTATTTAACACACACACATTTATAGTTTTAAATCTTATTATTTTCATACAGCTATTTCTTTTGAACAAAAAACATGTTTTGAACATTAAAAGCTCGTAAATTGAGTCTGATCATTCAAACAATCAGTTCATTGTGCAAAACATTGAAATAAAAGCTCGTGACTTTTTTTTCCTACTCAACGAAAAAAAAAAAAAAACTAAGTAACCTAAACTAAATTCTTAGGGAGAGGTTTCATTTCCAGCTTTATTCGCATCTTATATATATCCATATAGATACATCTAACCAAATAAAATGTTTGACAGTATATGTGTGTGTGTGATGCGACTGAGGAAAAACGTGATTCCTAAAAACGTGAAATTTAGTATCAAGTGGTACTTTTTGCTAATGTTATGTACTCGTCGCCAGATTTCTGATAAATTGAAGAAAAATGAAACAAAAAACGGTGTTTTCCGTGACTTTTTAGCATTTTTTACCTCACAGACATTGAATTAATTGTCTCAAAGAAATATATACTGTTTTACCAAGGTGTAGAAAATCTAACTGATTATTTTTAGTTAATAGAGCGAGTTTTATATTTTTAATGGGTTTTTGAATAGGTGTTTGGAAACAATGTTAAGTTTCATTTTTCTAAAGTTATCATAACATAAGTAAACATAAGTATAAAATCATATTTTTCTATCTCTACATTGAACTCGAAATATTTCGCTGAAAAAAAAAAATTTTCATAATTGTGCAGTAATTTTTCTTGTGATTTTTAAAATGAAGTGAAAGATACAATCACCCGCTCGAAGTCGAAAGTTTTTTTTTGCATTTTTCCCTTATGCGATGATGTCATTTGCACGCGACCTCTTACGATATCACTTCCGAAAAGGAGGAATTTTCGGATCGTCATTTGCTTTACTTCTTAAAGATATATTTTCTATTTTTTAACCCATTAATGCCTAGCGTCCCTTTTTAGGGACGGCCAAAAAAGTGTCTGAATTGACAAAAAATGAACATTTCAACCAAATAATAGTGTGCAATGATAACTTAGGTATTGTTTCAATTCATTTTTAACAGATTGCACCACATAACCATTGTAAAGTTTGTTCTGTAGCCGTGTAAACCAGTATACAAAATACCTTTAGGAAAAAATGTCAGGCATTAATGGGTTAAAGATTATTTTCACAGAAAGAAAATTGATAAATTTAGAGAGATCTTAATAAATACGATGGGGGGAGGGGGGAGGAGGTTATATTTCACAAAATATTTCTCGAAATTAATATTTATATGGAAAAAGATTGATAGTTAGAAAACTGTAAATAGATAAATAAATATAGAGAAAAATCTACTGTTTGATATTTTAACGAGCCACCATCCTTGAATTCGCGCATGCGTCAGGTCTTTTCTGATTTTTTTCGAAACAAGGGTGTTAGTGTTAAGAGAGATAACGAATATGAGGGGATTTTTCGTTATGTTTTTTCGTTGGATTCATTTATTAGGCGTGTTGGTTTCTGTAGATGTTTATATACATTTATTTATTCAATGTTTTCCTTTTCTCTATTGGAAAAAGGAAAATGAAATAACATCAGGACTAAGCAGAACTGCTGCCTTGGTGCACTTTCTTGACCAAACTGTCACTCCTTTTGAAAATAGAACCGTTCAACATCTTTCGAAAACGGATACTTGCGCTTATTCAGAAATTTTCTAAGAGAGGGGCAATTATTGGTTTTTCTTACTTGCTTCTTTACTATGCATGCTGGCTAAAATAATCACTGCTTGACCTTTCTTGAGAATTTCTCAAAAGGAAATGTCTTAAGTTTCCAATCTTGGCAGATTCATCCGGCACATGGTTGATATAGCATAAACCGCCCTCGTGGTGCTTTTGCATTTGGTAAAGACAGGATTCTACAGATTACCATCTCCAGACTTGTCACTGGCCACCCCAAAGGTCTTAGATAAGAACTGGCTCACAAAGTGTACCCCACCTGCATTGAATGAAGCACCGAATATCCGTCACCCACTCACATTCTAGCTTGTCTGGGTTTAGATTAAGAGGCCTTCATTGAATGTCCTCCATATTTTTTAGTCTTCTGAGAACTTTTGAGCTCATGAACCTCGTTTTACCAACCGCGAGCCCACGCGGGATTAGAAACAAGAAGATACAATTATTTATTAAAGCTTAAATAGATAAAAAATGTACAAGGATGATATAGAGATGGATTAAAATGATTTTTTGGTACCTCAAAATTCATTTAAATAATAGCCGAGTTTTCTTGGCGCAAAAAGTGAATTGCGCATGTAGCCGATTGTATGAAATAAAAAGTTTTGAATATCACCCATAGACAGGGGTGCCCACAGGGGGGGATTATGGCGCAAGTTGCGCCATCAAAATTTTTGGGGGAGATTTTTTAACGCTAATTTATTTATTTACTTAAATTATTATTAATTATTTTTTAATTAAAATTATTTTCTGATTTTTTTTAATCAGAATTATTCATTATTTTTTTTAATTTAAATTATTTCTTTATTATTATTTTTTTTTGTGCGTGTGTGTGTGTGTGCTTTTAATGTCTGGAAGGGAAAAAATGCGATTCTATTCTGCGCACAATTTGAACTTTTAAAAAATTATATATATAATTTATTAACAAATTATATTATAAATTATATAATATAATAATATAATACAATAAATTATATAATATAATACAATAAATTATATAATTATATAATAATAATTATTTTAATAAATTACATATATAATATATAAAAAAATAATAATTAAAATTTTAAAAAATAAGTAAATATTTAAAAAATAAATAAATAATATGTTAAAAAATAAATAAATAATATATTAAAAATAAATAAATAATATCTTAAAAAATAAATAAAATAAAAAAGAGGGTTAAAAATAAAAATAAAAAGCACAAGAGGGTTGTGAAAAATTTTGGGGGGAATTTGCGCCATTGAGCTTGGGGGGGGATGGGCACCCCTGCCCATAGATACTATTGCTGAGCTGCTTATCAAAATAGCTTAGAATTGACGATCAAAAACCTCTTTCTGCTTTTAAATTATTTCAGTGAAAAAAAGGGGGGGGGGATTTTAATTTATCCGAACTAAATCCGCCTATTCAATACAAAAGATAGCAAATGTGCGAGCCAGTACGGCCTAAAATTAGGTTTCGAACTGAGGAAAATTCAGAAAAATATGGTCGAAACTAAAAATAAAATGCGCACACGGGACGGAAGCGTGCTAGCAGAGATCGTTCCAGCACAAAACGCTTTACTTGAATCGGATAACTCAAACGATTGTTGAAAGCGGATGGGGGAGAGACAGACCGAGTAGACTCAACGTCTTAGAATAAGCTAGCTTTTTTTTTTTTCAGACACATTTCATTCATACAAATCAAAAGCGCTATCCTTCCTTTTCGCGGATTGCGCAGACAAAATAAATGCGTAGCCCGTGAAAAGGAAGATTTGCGCACTGGTCTGTCTCTCTGCTGTCATAATTTAAAAGGCTCTAAATCCAAATTTTGCAGCAATTCATTTTTGCAGGTTTTTTGTTGCTCGTTCCAAGTTATAGCTATCAAAGAAATTTAAAATTTTGTTCCTGCAGGGTTCTACTTATGGGCAAAAATATATTTTTTAATATAATAGCATTTATGAAAGTTAAACATTTATGCCTTCTATGTTTTCTCAACATTTTTTCGCCCTTGAAGATAGTGCTTTCTTTCTTATGACGTCAGTACTGGTTGAGGTATCGACACACGGTCCCAGAGCTGTGTAAGAAGATGGGGAATGCGGGGAGGGGGTAGGTCTTATGTTAGGTTAGGTACGACTTCTAGGAATTCAGTTTTAAATATATGCGTCCGAAACAAATGACGAAATAACTGAACTGCTTGACAATTTTCTTTTAAAAACCGATCTGCGCTTTTTCAAAATTACTTCTTGTATTAACTTTTCTTTATTATATATATATATATATATATATATATATATATATATATATATATATATATATATATATATATATATATATATAATGTGTGTGTGTGTATGTATGTCAAATTTTACTGTAAGGAATGCTTTAAAGTGATTTGCATGCCCAAATGTTTCTGTCACGAAATTTTTGCCGTATAAAACCACTAGAATTTTGAAATGCAGAAAAAAAGCTTATCTACGGAAATCAAAGTATATTTGAAAGATGATTGAAAATTCTTGTTTTTAAACTTTTACTAAGAAAACAATTTTTGAATAGCTTTTGAAAATTATAAAAGAAAAAACGAACTTCTTTTTCTTCTTCTTAGACGGGGAAAAATCGTGGATTTTTTTTTTTTTTTTTTCGCGGGATGAATCAATGCAGCAACCTCGTCAAGTGAGCAAATGAGGATGTAGAAATGTTCAACGTTAAATATTGTGTTTTGTAAAGGCATCATTACCTTCGTAGAGTTTTTTTTATATAAAACAGGTGAAATAAAAAACATAAACCACGCGAGTTGGATTAACGAAGCGTTCATGCACAGTGAATCTTTGAGTGGGAAATATTTCTCTGAAGCAGTTGGAAAAAATATTTATTTTTCAAGTTAAGAGAAAGAAGATTCTTAATAGGTTATGTATAGTACAGTTATGGTCGAAAAAAAAATATTTCGTCTGAGAACGTTTCGCTTGTCTATTTTCTTCGAAACATTAAACTCCCGTTTCTTCATACAAATGTTATAATTAAATTTATTCTCTAAAATAATATTCGGTAAATGTTTTTGATTTTGTGAGACAGAGTGGAGATCGGTCGAGAGGATATTTTTTAGTGTTAGATCAGTAATAGCGACAAAAAAATTGCCGTAGCCATTTCTTGAGGATTTTCATGTATGCCTTGTTTCGAGAAAAATAACAATTTTCTACTCTTCGTGTATTTTTGAACGATCTTCATTTTGTGATGAATTTACGACACAAATATCACAATTACGGGGGGGCCCACAGCCATAGTTGTCCTGAAAGGAATAAAAAGAAAACATGATAATTTTTTTACATATTTCTTCGGAGCACAAGTGATAAGCGACTGAAATAAAAGACGTGACTTATCATTAAAGCATATGAGTCATTAAGAATCTAAACCCGCTAAGGCCATTTCTCGAAATCCATAGTTCTGAAAGCGGACCTGATGGAGTTTTGACTTAGAACCCTTATTTTATATTCACTTTTTATTGAGATCTAGTGGTTTTTGATGTATTGCCTTTAAGTTATTGGTAAAGGAGCTTTTAAACTTATATTTTTTTAATAAAATTATTTTTCATAAAAAATGGACTTTGCGATTTTTGACTCCTAGCGACTCATATTTATGTTCGTTGCGTGGCTTGTTTTTGTCGTCTCAGGAGGAAAAAAAACGGACAAATAAAAGGTAATGCAAAGAGTGAAGCATAAACATGTGGTAGAAACATGTATTTAAAAAGTGAAAAATTGCTGATATTTAACTAAATTAATCATGATTTAAAATTCCATTGTATTATTTATAATAGCAAAACGAGAGGGAAAAGTTGCTAAAATTCAACAATAAAAAATATCGGTGAATCTTTTTGCTCTTATTTGGTGGATACCACCCCACAGGACTTTTTTTAGCAGTGTGCGTAGCAGATTAAAGCCCCCTAAAATAGTCTGTATGAGAAACCAATAGTCTTAATGCCTATTAAAAACCAATTCCAAGAAATTCATGAAAATGAAATACTAAATTAAAAAATTATACTGTTTAGATTTCCACGTTCTATTCCATAGAACATAAGCTAGTGAACTTCATGAATGCAGAGGACTGCGAACATAACGCCTTTTACTTTTTCTTTGTTTCATTCTGAACCGTATTTGTGACTTAAAACTTGACAGAAAGCGAATTTTTTAAATCTTCAAATCTTTTCTGAATCTTAATTCAAAAATAATCTGTATGTCTCCTCAAAAATCTGCTACGAGCGTCGCGCTGTTTGTGCTACCGCGGATACCACTAATGAATCGTTTATACTGTTGGTAGTTAGCACACCGACAGCACAAACTAATCGTTTGTGCTGTCGGTGATTTGACACCACTATATAATACTAAAGAAAATTTTATGACAGGATGCTAAATTAGCTAGCCAGAACGATGTAAGATAATATCTAATACCCGCCGTATTTATTCCGCAATTCATCAGAAATGCAGTTGAACTGCATTGAAGTCTTTCTTCTAGTTTGTAAATTCATGTTCAAGTTCAATTGCTGAAAACATCGAAGTCTTTAAGGACATCCAAGAAAAATTATTTTCGCCGTTCTTAGTGAAAATTTCCATTTTTTTGTCCCAGAAATTTTAAAAACATAACACGCATGAGTTTAGAATTTACAATTTTATTAGTCTTTTTAGAAACGCTCAATTAAAGTTCATTCTAATAATAATTGTTTTTTGTGTTACCTGATGAATCATCAAATATTTTTTTACAAACACCAGAAGCTATTCTGTGGTCAAATAAGCATGCGTAAATTATTCAAAAAAGGGAAAAAATGTTCTTATTTTAAAACTGGATTTTGAGGTACTTTCAATCCCCTTAAAACTACCACAAGGTAAATCCCGATGATTTTAGCACGATTGCTAAATTCAAAAACTATAAATATGACAGGCTTTTTTTTCGGGGGGGGGAGGGAGTGCAAAAGAGATAGTCCAGAATCCTAATTTTCACTACCTTGAGTTCCTAATTTAACTTTGCTTACAAATATTCATAAATAAAAATAAATATACATTAATCATATGAATAAAACTACATTTTTCGCAGTTGCATCGTTATTTTTCTTTATGAATGTTGGTACAAAAAATTTAGGTCAATAATGTGAAAATTCGTCTTTCCCTGCTATTAACCCCTTTTTTTCTAGCGTGGAAGATAAAATAGTGATTTCTACTGATGAATAATGTTTAGTATATACCTCTTCATAATGATACACGTGTCAATGAGGAAATTTGAATGAGTGTGAAGTAATTTTCAATGAGTCATTATCAAAAGTTTTTACTTAACAATTGAACAGAGATACAACTAAAACTTACTACTTTAACTAACTAAAAGAAGTTAACCAAAAATAAACAAATTTAATGTATTTGTTAATAAAAATTGTACAGTTTTTTTCTAAAAAAATATTCTAATATATTACCAATCCTATTTTTTTTTAAAAAAATAATACTCTACTAGATTTTACCCCTTTAACAACTCTTTTCCAAGTTTTGATGTGTGTAAAAACTCACTGTAATTTATATTTAAGTCGGTCGCTCATTATAAAAATGGTGCCTCTTCATATTTTTAAAATATATATATGCTTGCTAAATGGTATCACATTTAGTTGTATCTTTTAGTATAAAAGCGAAGCAAATCACTTTTCAAAAGATAAATTGCTAATTTATCAGAACAGTAGCTGAATACTTATATCTTTTTCCTAAAGAAAACTTTGCAAAATATAATAAGGCATTATAAAATCATTCACAGGGAGATATAAGACAAACAACACATTTGCTGAATAGATTGTTACAGTGATTTCTGCTCTAACTGAGCAGATCACTTACACTTCAGAACAGAAAAACATGATTGAAGCAATTTTCTTATTCCTCTCTATTTCACATTTTTTGTTTTACTTTATTTTTTTCTGAAAATGTCTCGTCTTATAAAGTGTCACTCTTATTCGACTTCAGTCGTCCCGTATCAAGGTGCCCCGGGACACAGGACAGTGTTTCAAAATACTGGAGTCCTTTTCAAAATACTGGTGTTTCAACATACTAGACGTTTGACAATCCTGACTGTAAGTGTAATAGGTTCGTCTGGGCACTACTGAGGCTGAGGAAACAAAGAAACACTTCCTTTTGTAATAAATAGAGATTATATTGATTTAATATTAAATTTGCTAAAAAAAATATTCCTTCGTATCAGTTGCTTTGCTTTAAATCCGTAACGGGTTAAAACTGAAACATAAAAATTATAATTCACTTTTTCTCTGAATTAGAAAAACTTTACGAATAGTCTGTAATTTGAGAAATACTTTTGTAAGGTTGGTAAAAATGGGTATTTGCTCCGCTTAACAAATAGTAGCAAATTGTTCGATATTAACAAATAAAAATAATTTAAAATACAATAGTAATACAAATATGTTATTTGTTCAAGTAAATCATTTCAACTATTAGATATTTTTCAATTTCCTTTAAATGAAAAATAATATCATAGTGATAAAAGAAACATTTAACTTCATCCAAAAAAAAAAAAAAAAAATCAAATGGACTGCATTAAACCAAAAAATTACTAGAAATAGTTTTGAACTTTCGACAACAAACAGCAAATAGCGACGGAATTTCGACCCATTTCCTGCTTTGGAGGAAAGATTTCCATTAATCTCAACGTATATGCAATTATTTCGGCCATTTTTGTACTACAATAATGTTAATTTTAAAATTTTTATTTATTTGATAAACTAAAAGAAACATTTAATAACTACTGCACAATAAGTTTCAAAAAATATTTCACCGACGTCGTTCAGAGGTCTCACTAGTTAAAATACTGAAGGAGTATCAACAAATATTCCCGAATAAATAATTATTTTGTCTTATAAATAATGGCCTATAACTATACTCCTTGCAATAACTATCTAAATGGAAATAAAATACACATGAGCATATTTTCAAGTATACTGCTTATTACACATTAACAAACTTAACAAACACTTACAATGAAAATATTAAGGTATTTATTCAACGTGATTAATTGACTCAATTTAACGAAAATTGTAGTCTTCAAGTTTTACAGAAAAGAAACAGAAGATGCAGCTTGACATGTGCCACCTAAAATTGAAGGTGGTGGTAATTTTAGCAGAATATCATCAGAGTGTTTACCATCGATGTATCATCTGTTTTTGGTAACATAAAAGTTTCATTCATAGTATTTTTTTGTCTTTTTGGTAGTGAATTCTACGAGGACAAAGTGATTCACAGCTAAATTTCTGGTGCAAGGTTGACTACGTGCGTCACTTACTGCAACTCTTAACTGTTCTTTTTTCAACAGTTTAGCAAGTTTAACTTTCTTTTCTTAGCAACTCTTTCAGATTTGAATTAAATATTGAGTATTGAAACATTTTATTATTCAATATTTCTTAATTAGACTATTCAATGTATAAAAAAATCAACAATTTTTGAAATTGAAATAACTAAATACCATTATGGGGCACAGATGAACTGTTCACATCTGCCCCTACATAATGTGCTCACATGTGCCCCTTATCTCAACTTAGGCATAATTTGATTTTTAAAAAAACTATATTTTTTTCAATAAAAAAATAGTGCATGAAAACTTCCCTTATTAGTGCCACTTTAAGACGAATAAAGTTCAAATCACAAAAAAAAAAAGTTTTGGATGGGTTTTTACTCGAAAAACTGGAACATAAAAGTATATTGGCACCTTTCAAAACATAAGATCTTTGATAACTAAAAAACAAAATGGTTTAGAACTTTGAAATTTCAGACAGGATATAGTACTTGTATTACCATCTACATGAATTGTTTTCAGATTTTTCTCTTCATGTTAATTGGGTAAAATATTGTTTGTTCACATCTGCCCCTGTTCACCTGTGCCCCCCTCTCCCCTACCCGTTTTATCCCACCGTGGAGTAAAATTTTTCATAAAAACGAGACTACTTAATACAAAAATATTAAACTTGATAGCGATGGTGGTAATGATAATGAACCCCTTGTCTAAATAACGTGCAAAAAGTTGCATGTTTTTAGAGTTTTTTAAATGAAAATATGTGCTGAACTGAAAAACTCCTTTTTACATCCATTTTACTCCACCAGTCCTTTCTCAGTATTATCCAAATATTTTGTTCGATTGCTAAAGGTATGCATGTAATTCCTCGTGCAATTGAATGAGGGAACCGAAAGTAAAAAGAAAAGATCATATTAACCGTGATCTTGCATTAAACGAGCGCAATTGCGTATACATATATGCATCATTAATGCTATTTAGAACGCATGTGCACTCAATGCAAATACTGAAATACTTCAGTGCGTCTTGAAGCAGTTATTTATTCTGGAACTATCTTCGTCTTTTGTTTTATGTAATCGTTGTGGCTTTCTCCCATCATAAATTTCGATCACAAGGCTAACTAGAATTCCGCGAGTTTTGATATCACCTGAGATCCTACTATTATTGCTATGGACATTCAAACTTAAGCACTTTTTTCGTACGACTTCGTGATTATCTGAGGAGAAAATTTCAGCACATTATCATTAAATCTTGTAGTAAATGTTCACATAATAAAAGTTGTGGAGTAATTGCTTGAGTATTGTAAGGACTTTCAATTTTTTTTGAAATATTTTTGTGTGATTTCTTTTTAATTTTTAATTGATACTCAATTGTATATACGCATCAGAAAAGTTAACTTAACATTAATGGATTTGTAAACTACCAACTGACATATAGCTCTTTTTTCTTTAAAATCATTAACACTTTTAGTGCATTTTGAACCATCATGAACTTTTCTTTGCTAATTAATTACCAATAGTTACTATTAATAAAGAATGATATAGGGTTGGTTCGGGTAAGTGGGCCATTGGGGTAAGTGGGCCACCCCCCTTAAAACTGAAATGCGCGAATGGTTTTTATACTTTTTTTGTACTGATCATGTCAAATTCGATCACAGTGATTGCTTTTGCATATATTTGGGTTTCATGAAAAAATTTTTTGGATCATATAATTTATGTCAAAAAATTTCCAAAAATTTTTTTTTTTTGCAAGTTCAAGCAACATTTTTCAAAGAAGTGTTTCAATGTTAGTTTTTATTATTTTTTCTATGTTCATCAAGTTTTCTTGTAGGGTTTAACCTAAAGTACACATTGCAATAAGAATTTTTATGCAAAGTATTATTAGTATGTGTTTAAGGGGAGGGGGCCCACTTACCCCGTAGTTTTTCTCTATTAGGGTAAGTGGGTCCCCTCACTATGGTGTAAGTGGGCGCCCTCATAATAATGATGATTTCAAAATGAAAAGCAGTTTTGATAAAGCAATTTCTACGATGAAATGAAAGATAATTATGGAGACCTAGAAGAAATTGATGTTTCAGCTACAAAAACTACAAAAGCTGGTAACTATGTATTTGTGAAACTTGTATCAAAGAAAATCATAAAGTATTATGAAGGCCTAATTTTAAAATATGATACAAATGAAAAAAATACTGCAAAATTTGATAAAAAGAATAGAAATAGCTACACTTTTTATTGTTTTGATTGTATGTGATGTTAGAATTATAACTGAAGATGAAATGATAATGTTTCTCCTTCAGAAAACTTCAAATAGACGCTGCCATTAAGTGTTTCCATTTTTTTTCAACCTATATATTTTTTCTTATTTGACCAAATTTGATCTTAATCGACTCTATTGTACTTGTTCAACAATATTTTATATGTAAAAGCAAAAAATATGCCTAACGGCTTTTAATGAATTTCACAGACACAATTGTTTTGTATTCCGCTTTATAATTTTCTGTCATACACATTTGAATGTAAGTAGATATCTCGTTAATGGATACATTTACAAACAAGTATTTCTTACTAAAATGTTTCATACTTTATCAGGTAGGACATGCAAACCCCTTTTTTAGATATGCTCTCTTTAAATATAAATAAATGGGGGGTGGCCCACTTTCCCCTTCCTAGGGGGTAAGTGGGCCACCCACGCCATTTTGTAAAGAATAAGATACTCAAACATATTTAAAGCATTTTTTCAGGAAATAATGCTGAACTTGTGTTTATAATAATGTCCAAGATAAAATAAGTCAAAAAATTTAAGCTGTTTTGCTTTAAAACTTTTGTATAAGGCTTTAAAAACGAACTGTTCTAAAAAGGGGGCCCACTTACCCTAACAAACCCTATATAATACAACATATGATACAAAGTATCCTTTGCATTGATCACGTTTCTTCTATTAATTTGCTATGATATATATATTTTAATGACTCAAATATTATGGTGCTATAATTGCACTTGTGTTTGATTTAAAAAATTCATAATGAGAGAGCGAAGTTTTAATGAAATCATCATTAAGTGAAAGCTCAGCGAACGCTTTCTGTCAGATACATATTCCGAACACACATATAGACATTCCAAGCTTTTCTATTTTTTTCTGTAAAAAGATCTTTTTTTCTTACACTTGGAGAATAATAATGCTTTTGCATCGTCGTATTATAATCCCTTATCTTTCGAAATATGTGTTTTACTTTGGTATTTCTAAAAACTAACATGATTCACTTGCCTCCATTGTTGCAGAACATATCAAAAATATTGTGTAAAATTAAGGATTGTTTTCAATGCATGTATCTGTACAGCGGTGCCCATTTCCAAAAGATAGATGTAGTGGTATCCAAGAACGGGAGTCCCCCCTCCTCAAAAATACTGTTACCATTTAACAGTTCCCCCCTTAAAATTTCAATTACCAACTACGTCATGACCCTCCCTACAGTAAGCACCTTTGACTTTAATAAGAGGTATTCTCACACACGCACACACAGAGGCACCCGAATAGTGCAGTCCAAATGTCCGAATATTCTTAAATTTAGACACGGAAGTAAAGTAAATGGGGGGGGGGGAAGCATCCCGTTCCAATTAAAGAAGATTTCACGGTTCTCTTCAGATCCGCTGATTGTTCCCAGATGCGTTTTTTTTTTCTTTTTCACTGCAAGCAAGGAGTAGAACTTTTATCGTCTTACGGGATTTATAAGACATTGTCTGCAACTTCAGAAACGTCCTTTAATAAATTTATAATTTTGAGCTCATATGAATGCTTAAATGAACAAAAAACGGTAGTGATTTCTTTTTATTTTGTTCAAAGACAAAGAAAATGCTTTATTTTTATTTATTTCGTAAGGAATTCATTGTTTTTGAATTTATTGACCACAGACTTTATATATATATATATATATATATATATATATATATATATATATATATATATATATATATAATGATAATCTTCCTATTTCTTAAACCTTGCACGCAGCAGCTATCAAATGTCACACATCATTTTGCTTCTTCAATGTGAAACCAAAGTTGGAGATGAGAATGCTCCTAAAGAGACAGGTCTATTTTAGAATTCATCACTTGAGAAATTTACATTTCAAATTGGCGAGTAATTAATTTATTTATTTACTTTTATTTATTTATTTATTTTTTATCGATGCAAGTTTGCAAAGTATTCTCTAACAATATCCATTTTAGAGAATGTGATCCTCATTCGAAGTCAAACTATACTAATTGTATCGACGAATTAAAAACAATGCGTTAAATTCGAATAAATAATCATGCCTCTGTATAATACTTAACAAAACTCATCCGTATCACTTTCCGATCAGTCAATTAAGTAATGAAATACGCACGTATCTTTATTTGGAGCCAACAGTTAAGAGCTTCGTAGTTCATACGTTGTTGGTACGATTAGTTAGACAATTTTCTGTCGATAAATGTAATTCATGTACAGTACACTCCCGATTATCCGCGGAATTGAGTGGCACGGGTATCGCGGATAATGAAAATCGCGGATAATCTGAAAAAGCATAAAATAAGGGATTAAAAAGATAAAAAATGTGTTTTGCTTAAAACTTAATTGCATTATACTTAAAACGTGATATGTACAAACAGTGACGATATAGGTACAGCATAAAAAATCATTTGTTTTTGAGGTTCTCAAGCATATAAAATCTATAAAGAAGTGGTACTTACGATAACGCAAAGGTGAAATAATTTATTGGATGAAGTACACCGCACTCTTGTGGGTAAGAAATATTTAGAAAAAACAAAATTTAATTCGTCCTTTTTCGAAAAAAATCAGTTAACTGTGTTTGTTTCTTTCCTGAGACCCGCCGAGAACTCTGGGGAACAGTCATTTTGCGGCATTCTAACTTAAAGTCAATTTCTTATCAGACAAGTGTGCTGAATACTAGAAAATTATTAGATTTGTCAGATTGGCTCTAGTTTTTGAGATGACGACTATTAGCGATTTCACTAAACCGAAATAAAATTACCAATATGTATTGAAAAACTATTTTATTAAGATCCTTTACTAGAACGATATAAAAAAGAAAAATCTATATGCTATTCATCAAATTATTAAAACAAAAATTACAGGAAACTTTTTCTGTAAGCTTTTCTGTGATGGTATTGCTCAGGAAAATCTCTTATTAAAGTACGACAGTAGTCTGCCGGCAATCCTATCGACCTTGGTAACTTTCTGCTATTATTCTAATGTCCTAGTGGAACCGTTCTACTTGTTCCTCACTGTAATCGCCCAGATTATCCGGGAACCTGTCCACACGACTATGCGAAAATGCAATTTAATGCTCATAGTAGCTCCTTATGTGCGAAAATTTGGAAGCATTTTACCAACTAATTTCGAATAGTCTGGTGTTTCATGGTAACTCAAAAAATATTTGACTACTAAAACAAAGCTTAGCTATGCTTTAGATTTATTTTGTGTCATGGTTTACAAATAGTGTCTTTCATAAGAATGTGGATTTGCGGTCCATCGAAGATGCCTGCTTCTAATTTTTCCATGCTCAGGGCTGCAAAATTTTTGACACACATATTTAAAACAGTCACATGTCTTATCAAGGGCTTTGATGAACTGTTTAGTTAGCCCAAGCTGGATGTGAAGTGGTGGAAAAAGACTATTTTCTCGGCTTATCGGTGGTTCATGAATTACGCTGGCTTTTCCTAGTTCCATATTTTTCCTCAAAGGCCTGAAGTTTCTAATCCGATGTTGGATTTTTGCGCGTCTATCCCATAGACATATGAAACAAGGATATTTAGTATATTTACCTTGCTGGCCGAATAAAAAATTCACCGTCTTCACGTGTGGGGCTAACACAACGTTTTCGTAAAGAACTCATATTTTTCCAGACAAAAGCACTTTTTTTACACTCACAGTAAGACACGAACTGATATTTTCAAGGTCTAATACCTAATTCGTAAAATTGTAATACCTATGTAAGTGAAAAAATTACAGTTTTTAGCCTGAATAATCGAATTAATAGACCTTTAGGAGGGAAGTTCGAATTTTTTTCATTGATATCTTGTGTTTCGTTTATCTCAAGAACCAGAGTCAATCCAAAAAAAAAGTAAATACATACTCTGTATGTCTAATGCAAGTGTTTACAAAAACCATTAACAAAATAAGGGGTGCAGATTTTTTAATTTTTTTTTTTTTGGTTGCGCAGTATAATCCGCACGCGGATAATCAAGTTCATTGTACTCAAAAAAAAAAAAAAGAAGAAAACAATATTTTTATCACTTCACAACATTGAATATTTTTTTCGGGGGTTGATACTTTTATTGAACACCGTTATTTTTCTTTATTAAATTTTCAACCTTGTGCAATATATGGAACAACATAGGACCGAAATGTGACGCCGTTTGATTTTTATGATTTCATATTTTACTGTTTATCCATTTATTACTTGATATTTATTTTACGTTAAGAACGCCGAGTGGGATGGAACCATGAGCTCGTAAACCTTGCATAAGCTGAGTATTTAACAGCTGAACGAACATGCCTGTGTTTCATGTTTCATCACTTGCGCAAATTTCTTTTCCTCGTTCGTTAGGGTCAAAATTTGCTTTTCCTTCCAATAATCCGGCTATAGAAAAATCCTCTCCGGAAACGTTGGAGCTAGATCCTCCCCCCCCCCCCCAACCTCCTTCTCTATATGCATTTTCATCCTCTTTTTGCCAGGTTTAACGCTCGGAAGAGCTTCAAACATGACGCTCAACTGAGCTTTTCAATTGATTCGTACATGGTAAGCTTTGATAGCTTCTTTTAATTTGATGTTCTGTGTCAGAAAATGAAGCGAATTCACAATGAGATTTTTCTCGCTCTGATAATTGCTTTGTAGTGAGCGCTGTGTGTATCAAAACGGAATTACGAAATAGGCGTGAGAACGTAACTGTCAATTTATGACTTCATTTATGTCAGTGTTCCTTGGTTCTGTTTTTTTTTTTTTTTTCTAGGCTATGAAATAAACGAGATATTTCGAATTTGATACAAAATATCCTTCCAATGTCAAAAAAGGGTTATCGTGTTTTGTATCGTATATTGTTTGACTATTACAATATTTTTAAAGGTAAATGGGACTTGTCTATGGGCCTGAAGAATGATAAATTTAATGAAATAAAATTGTATTACATAGGTTTATCGTTAAGTTGAAGCGAGCCGTAGTTTGCCACAAGTGCATTTTATTTTACTAAATTACACGCGTTTACGCAACCATTCAAAATAAATTTCCTTTAAAATGTAGTGTTATTTCTGTTGCTTTTTTTTTTTTTTTTTCAAAAAATGAATTTTAAATCCAACAAAATGTTGGGACCCACTCCAAATTCTAATTAAGATGTCAGGAGACACTAGGTCAAGGATTTTCTCGGGAGCTTGCTGTAGTCAATCCTTACAATTTTAGCCATTAGTTAGGAGAGTTTCTGCCATTTAGGGGTCCGTAAACAACAGGAGCCTCATCCCAAGGCTTAATTGGCCTATTGAATAATCAAGGACTGATCGACTCTGCAATCAGTCTCAAATTAAACTTTTTTTAAGGAATAAATAAATATCTTTGAGCCAAAAGTTAACATTGAAATAAACATTGTAAAAGAACAAAAATTCGGAGTGAAGTATAGCCACATGTTTTAGGGTGACAAGCAACCTTTTTGGTTTTAAAATACCAAATGGTTTTAATAATTATCTTTTTCAAAATTAACATTCTTTTAAAATTGTACGCAAATTGCTGTGGTTTAAAACGCAAAGATTCTGTAGAGCTCTTTGATTTTCATTGATCAGGATTATTTATTGAAAGTTATCTTAGCCTAAGCACCAGTAGTTTATTAGCTCTTGAAAGATGCAATTCGTTTGACATCAGCTACTTCAAATACTTGACGGATTATATCTCTTTATCACATCTTAGTATATATAATACAATCGGCTTACAAATAAACATTTTATCTCTCTTTCAGCGATTATCATAGTTTGAAAGATGAAAAATAAACATCGGAACAGAAACATCCATACGTATATTTTATTTATTTTTTTAAGCGGATAAATGTTCTCTTCAGAAAAATAAATGAGTATACAACCATAAAGTTTACAGAATATAGTACACCTCGCCGATGCAAAAACAGTTTTTATTATTATTATTATTATTATTATTATTTTTTGTATTTTTTAATAAAATATTTATATTTTATTAAATTTTCAATCATTTCTTTCATGTTTGGAAAATGAAAAGTTTTCGAAATGGAAAGAGCAGCCGTTGAACGTTCTAAGTCATAAATGGAGCTTTCTTTTCTTTATTGCGTAAAAAGGGTTTGAATACTAAACTTAAGCTCTAACATTATTTTCAAGACATATGGCTATCTACTCATTCAATGATTTGAAAACTGTGTTTTGGATAGTTTTAAACAGTTATTTAAAATTACTCTCTGCATCCCCTACTTTTATAATTTACTCACACACACAAAGTTTAATAATAGTATGCAATTACTAGTTGCATACATTTCGACTTAAGTGCATGATGATGAAAATAATAATATAGCTAAAGGTTGAGGCTTGCGACCCCAAGAAATATTTTCTCCATTTTATTCTACAGTTTTCTTTGAGTTTTATTAAATTTCTCACGTTTACGTTGACTTTTATACATTTAACCCTTTAAGCCGTCAATTATTTTACCAGAAATGCTTCCAAAAAAGGCATATTTTTTTACTGCATGTAGTTAGGTGCCATACTTAACAGAATAAGAATATTAAGAATTTTTTAATTTTCTTTTAGTTTTTAATGCTTTTACAACATTTTTTATTTTACAATTTTGGTCACAAAACCCCTAAATGTTTGCATTTTTCAAGTACATTCTGCAGGCAGTAAAGAATGGTTTACAAGTTATGCAAAAATTTCTCTCACACTTACTGTGAATTTTGAGGTTTACAATTATCTGAACAGTTCGGGCAAACCAGAAAAGGAAATCTGAAAATATCGATGCCCGTACGCCGTACGGACAAATCAGATGAGGCCAATTTCGGGTAGCACGTACACCGTACGAGCAAACTGCTTAGGGTTAAATAAACATAATATGCAATTTCAAGTTACATATATTTTGATTAATATGCTATAGCAAAGGCTCCGTTAATAGCGCTTCCTATCCGCAGACGTTGGAATTATCGGTCTGGAAAGGGAAGTATGCATCTCGGAGAACTGTTGCGAACATAAAGGTCTTGCTAGTTAAACCGGAACGTCCTGTATATTCCGCCCTAAGAGTCAATTCTGTTATTACATTTATTTTGATATTATTCCTATACTACATTGCAACGCTTCTTGACAAAAACATTGTGACGTCAGAGTGACGTTAGCCTATGAAAAACGAGCTAGGTAAAACGTTACAGCCTACTTGGCGAATTAGAGGAGATCGCTGACTGCTTGTGAGCTCTTATTGGCTCCGCCCGTAGTGACGTTCAGTGTCAAGTTAAGTTGCTGTCTAGTATAATCATTACCAATGTCGTACACTGCAAAAGTTAACCCTTCACTGCACGATTTTTTATATTTTCATGAAAAAAGTATTTATAGCCCCGAGTTCAGGAAAAATGAAAAAAAAAAATTAATCTTAAAAATTTGCACCAAAAATGATGTTTTAATTGTTTGTTCTATATA
This sequence comes from Uloborus plumipes, assembly GCA_038373865.1. Taxonomy (NCBI): domain Eukaryota; kingdom Metazoa; phylum Arthropoda; class Arachnida; order Araneae; family Uloboridae; genus Uloborus; species Uloborus plumipes. Next base: position 10,932 of record JAXGGA010001477.1, on the reverse strand, counting down.
TGGCACAAAGCACATAGCATATGCTTTGTATACCGATAAGTGTAGTAATCTACAATGTGTTTTGTGCCATAAGTGGTATAAACAAATTTTCCACTAAGTGTATGTAAACAATTTTAGAACAAAGGAAATAATGACTAAGCACACTTCTAACGGAAATGCAGACACTCTTTCTTTCAAAAGAAAGAACTGTAATACCTAGACTAGTGCAACTAACTAGTGCATAAAAATCACACTAAACTGTTATAGCAATGTTCCAGAAGGGGCACAAAGCTCAGTTTAACTGCATTTAAAAATCATAGGAATATATGAGGGTTTATTTGGTTTATGCCAGATCTGGCACACCGTGCAGTGAAGGGTTAAATGCTTTTTTTTTACAGTATAATACAGCTAATTTCTTAGCAACAAACTAAAAATTGATAAATTTACAGTAAGACACTGTAAAGTTACTAATTTTGCACTAATAAACTGTAAAATTGTTAACTTTAGAGTAGTAAACTGTAAAATTGCTAATTTTAGTTTATTACTGTGCATTTTAGAGTTTTAATCTGGAACGGCTGCGCTAGTATTACACTGTTGTTTTTACAGTATAATACAGCTAATTTTGTGGTAATAAACTCTAAAATTCTGCTTTGCAGTAAATAAACTGTAAAAATGCTAATTTTACAGTTCATTACTGTGCATTTTACAGTTTTAAACTGGAACCTCTGCTGCCAGTATTATACTGTAAAAACAAGTTTGTTTTTTGCAGTGTACTATTAGTCATGCGTCTTCATTTACGGAATTTGTTTTCGGAGACGATTTGAAAGTGGAGTCATGTCGTCAATCCAAAGCGGAATGATTCCGTGCGATTACTATAATGGGGGCTTAAAAATGCTTATCATTTATGAAAGGGATGGTGGGGGAAGGGCGATATTTCATCGTTAGATAGATCTTAAGCAGATACAATTTTCACTTCTAACTTTTGCGATTTTTTTTAAATGTTAAGCATTTCACATTGAACCTTTAGTAGGAAACAGATCAAAGAGCTGTTTATTTATTTATTTTTTTCAGTTCGCTACATATGATTTTTTTTCTCTTTTTCAGGAGAAAACTTCGTGCCATGAAGTGCCACACTATGGACCTAGATGACATAATCATTCAAGAAGAACGACTAGTGACTCTGAAAGTGTACATTCCAGATCTACTCATACAAGTAATTACCTACAGAATTAAAAACAGTTCACTTTGTGCGCAAATGAGTAAAAACCAAAAAGCAACGTCTAAAAGCACAAATAAGTCAAGTTAAAAATCGGCAAACATGTTTCAAAGGCATAAAGCGTCCTTCTTCAGTGCCAAGCAAGAAATGGAAAGAACCAAAGTACAGGGAGAGTTTCAATAGAAAAGGAGCAATTTTTATGTTCACAAAAATTTAAGTAATATTTGTAACGAATCCTTTGCAGTTCCACACATCTCGCCAATTTTACTTCATGCTTTCAAATTTTCTTATAACGCAACGCCAAATCCGGGCTCGGCACACGCTATTTCTTGCTTAGCACTGAAGGAGACTTTATGCCTTTGAAACATGTTTGCTGATTTTTAACTTGACTTATTTGTGCTTTTAGATGTTGCTTTTTTGTTTTTACTCAAGTAATTGCCTATTTAAAAGTTTTCATTTAAACTTTTAAACAAGCTTTTAACGAAGTTTTATTCTTATCAATTAAAGTTTCGATACTTTAAAAAGTACAATTACTTATTATGCATAGAAAATTCTCACAAGTTTCTATTTTTTAGAGTTTAATTTACTGCGATATTATCTGACATCTTAACGTTAAAATTTAGTGCTTGTTTGAAAGGGGGGTGGGGATGTTAAGGAGATGAAAGTGGAAGTATTTTAAAGAAATAAAAATGAGTTGGTATTTTCTTTTTGTGCGGGAAACATCATGACGTGGAACACACCAAATTGAATTCCCACTGTTTAATTAGCTGTAACCATTTTTGCTACTCATACTCAAATTTCACAATTTAATGGAACTTTTCATGTCAGTTTACGACTTGCTTTTACATACTCGACAGATTATTTTACTTGCAATTTATATGTTATTTTACATGCAGAGTATTTACATGGATTAGTTTAATTATTAAAGGGTTTTTTTTCCCTTTATTTTTTCATTTCAATTTAACTTCTAGTCTTTTTTAATGCCTTAAATTTCAATAATATAAGTTTTGACAACGTATGATGAAGACTTTATTTTCAACGCCTAACGTCTTGCTTTGTCTAGTTTGACAAAAAATTTGCAAATACGCGAAATATTGAACGTTGAAATAATTCCTGAAGCTCCGTCTCTGAAACATTGCAGCGAGGTTATTTATTCTGAAATTAGAGTAAAATGTGACTTCGAGCGAAATTCTACTTCCGAGTTTCGCTTCCAAGAGCTACTTAAAACAGACTAGCAAGCCTTTTGAATGGAATATAATGCATTGGATTTATTTTAATCCATGTTCCCAGGCAATTGAGCTTTGTCTGAAGTTTGTCACTGCTCTCTAAGTTGAAAGGTAAATAAATATTCACCACTGCTGGTTGTGACTCGGACACTGACTCTTCTCTGTACACTGAGCTATCAGACAAATGGACATTTCGCGAGCTGGAGTTTCGGGTGTCAGAGTATTAAATGAAATGAGTTGGGGAAAGATTCGACTCTTTTAGAATTAGTTGCTTGAGTACCGTCCAACCAATACAGTTTGATCCTGCTGTGGATGTTATCAGCTTTTGATTGACTTTTTTTTTTTTCACCTGAGAATTTTGATTTAAATTTCCAAGAATATCTAATCTAAATTCATTGTAGGATTTGAAACCACAGCTTCATTGTTGTATTAAAACCCGAAAAGAAAATATGTATTTTAAAATGAATAATATTTCTTAAAGGTGCTTTTTGTTGTTGTTGTTTCCTTAACACCTCATAAAATTAAAAGTAAGGCGCAATTTCCCTTTCTTTCAAATCGGCAAAAATATCAACTCACTTTGTGCCTGTTTTTCGAAAAATTACTGTCAAAAAACATCGAATTTTTGAATTACTGCAGTCGAACGCGAAAGCTTCGCGCGGGTCAGCGAGTACTTAAAAAATGTAATACACAAACACTTTTGACGGAAGAAATTTAAAAACATGAGTGATTTCTTTGGCAAAAACATCTTGCTTGTTACACGTTTTGAAATTAAATATGAAAGTGTAGTGTGCAGGGCAAAATATCTGCTTTTGTACAATTTAGTGAAATTAAAACCTTTGAATGTATTTCTGAATTGATGCAATAGTTAATATGAAAGTTAATAATTACTGCAACTGAAATTAGCAGAAAAATGTATGAACAGGTACTGAAAATCAATTCAGAAAGAGACTTACCAGTTGCAAACACAAGTACTGTCTAATTATTTAGCGTAGCGGTAGGCAACCCGTCAATCGCGACCAACCAGTCGATCTCGAACCCATTTTGAGTTGATCGCGACAATATTTGAAGCTTGTTTTCTGATCTGAGTATGGTAAATAACATTAATTTCGGAAGCTAAATTAGGTCTAAGGTCTCAATAAAAAAATATTTTAAAAATTAAAAACTTTTTATGGTTCTTGTAGTTTTTTTATTGTCACTATTTTGTGTCTGAAAATATTTGACGTGAGCAGCATGACATTAGTTCAACAATTTAAAGCAACTACTTAACAAGTATCGAAGTACTTTCCGTAAGGAGTTAACCTGCAATTTAAAATTAGTATTGCCCCAACTTAACCCTGTATGCAAAACATCAGCTTGAATTTATAATTTACAGACCCCCCCCCCCCTCCAGTCAATCTTGTGTACACACTAAACTTGGAAAGTAGATGTTCAGTCAATTTAGGTTGCCGACCACTGATTTAGCTCATCTTTTCAGGATTGATTTATAGCTAAAATCAAAGGCCCTCTTGCCCTGCTATTCCTAATTGACACCCTTGATAGTGTAATTAACAACCATAAGCACTAATGCAGAAAGTTAAATATTGCATATCCATTTCATATCATCCTGTTTGTTGAGATTCGCTTGTGTGCCCATGAAGCTACAAAATGTGTTCCATTGACCCATATTGAAAAAATCATTGTCGTTAGATTCGAGAGTGCTTCGTTGTTATGATCAATGATCCAATGATTTTCAGGGACGAAAGTAAATTTGCTTGCCGACTGTTACTGGACTGTAACACATCTTTCGCAGGTGGTGAAGGTACACGCTGAAATAATGATTCAGAGTGAAACTAAAGTCTGAAAGGGGAAAAGCGGTATTTGAAATACCGTAATGTTGTTTTCAGATTACAGATTACGTGTTAGCCATATCTTTATTATTTAAAATTTATTGATTTATATTTGAGTTTCTGGAGTTTATATCCCGTTACTAATGATCATCCATGCGCTAGCAGTGGTTAATGTAGTATTGATTGTATACCATGAATTTATTTGTATCCAAAGGCCTGGATAATCGTCAAATAATATTATATATTTTCTGAAACATTAATTATGAAAGAACGTATTCCCGTTGGTTGATTGCACCGAAATTGGGGCAAGGCATTGAATTCCCATTTCAAAGTCGAAACACTCTTCTGGTGTGCAACGATAAAATATTCTGATATAAATATCGTATTTTTATTTTCATTTAATTATTATTTATTTATCTTTGTCATTTTTTATTACTCAGATTATATTTTCGTAAAGATCTTTCCACTACTGAAAATAATAATTTTAAAGAAAAAATAAAAATACAAAATCCCCCTGGGGGTAATAGTAAATAAATAAAATTTTATTTTAGCTCATTAGCTCATGTTATCACTTCTCCGGTCAAAAAATAAAAAGTTGGTTAACAAAAACGAGTCAGCGTTAAAAATTTGAATGTTTTAAGGCACTAAATCTAAAACTAACGGTGCTATATAGAATTCTACGTTCATTCTATTTCTTCTTCTATCGAAGATTCATCTTTTCGGATGTAGGGATTTTGAAGACATTTCTGCTACAGAGTTGTAGTTGGTTTGGTTTATCTGGATCTTGTAAACCTTTTATTTTTCTTGGTGTTTTGTTTTCTGTTTGCCTTGGTTTTGTTTTCTTCGTTTGCTTGTTTCCCATGTCTTGCTTTTCTTTTATCTGAGGATGTCAGCTCTTGAGCATCTTATCTCCTCTTGTTTCCCTTTTGTCCTCGCGAGTACTCTATCTCATCCCCAAAATATATTCGTCGTCTTCTCCCAAAACATGCATCAAGATTCCGGGTCATCTAGCACTGAGGTACGCGGATCCTATAATGTACTACCGCGCGTCTACCGCAAAGAAAGGCCATGCTCCAAATATAACTAAAACTAATCGGTTTATTTCGCGACAATCAAAAGTAGGAGCTTCTTATACAGCATGATTTAGATAAAATTTTAATAAAAGCCTACAATTTGACCTTGCGCGTGTTTTACTCTATACTTAAAAAGTTCCCTTTACATCCCTTTGCGTCTCACGGTCTCAATTTTCATTCATTATTTTTGATTTTTGCTAATTTATCCCATATTTGCGCACCTTTGGAATCTTATGCTTTGTTTTGGACACTTCTGCGTCACTTTACCTTTGAAAAAATAAATTTCATTCTATAGTTTTGCATATAAGTATAAAGGAATTTTCGATGCATGATAAGTATAAGCGAATACTACTATTTGATCCCCATCCTCTGAGCTATTTTATTAAGCTGTCAGTTAATTTCTTCCACAACATCTAAGAACAAATAGTTTTGGGAAAAAATAAGAAACGAAACAACTTATCTTTATCCTGAAGCAATATTTTCACCTAAATCTAGCAAGAACTTGTAACTTGCTTCCAAGCTAGCTCGAGCGTAGGATCACTCCTTATAGCCTCGAGTATCTTTATATCTTATTGTGTTTTTAACGATAATGTCGAATGGGCAACTTGGCTAGAGGCAAGTGCTTAATCATCATTTCGCTTCGTGTAGTCGTCCAGAATCATATTGACGTCCCTTCAGCTATGAAGCAATGTAACGCTTTACCGATTGAATTTTGATTTTGTTTGGAAGTAATGTGATCCATTCTTCTTCTGCGAGTCGCTGAAGTTCGACAATTATAGCGATGACAAGTATTTCTTTGCCGGTGAGTAAAAACATGATTTAAATTGTAATGCCTAAAAGCATATGAAGCAATAAAATTGTGTAAATTTCTATACATGTTTTTTTTTGTAAAATAAAAAAGATGATTATCTTAGCATTTGCAAAAAAAAAACATACGTAATTTATTTCGATTGCTTTTCTAATTTTATACGAGAGATAGTTCTAATCAATATTCATGGGCACTGCTTTCCGGCCTTTACTGACTTACCCGTTCGCTGTACGGGCAATGATTTCTATTCCGCTTCTGTTTCGCTCGTATCTTTATTATGTTTGTTTCAAATAACTCGTATAGTGACCGACAGTTGTCCAGTTAATGATAATTAGCAGTCTATTGTGTTTTCTTTTCTGAATGGTTCAAAAACGCGGGTGATTGTAAAATGAATTTAAAAAATGCAATAAAAAATGTGATATGTTTTGGACCAAATTCTGGAGAAAAAAAATAAAACTTAAAAGGTTAATGGTTCAAATGGTTAGTCCAAATGTATGAATTGCTCTCAGAATAGTTATTGATTATTTGAAATTTCTTAATTACAATTGCATAAAGGGGTAGGAGAGTGTTACGGAAAAAGGTACAGCTGCATTTATACCGAAATAAAATGTAATAAAATATTTCTAGTTCGTTCAGTAGATATAGCAGCTTTAGACTCTTGTTTCATTCTTATCTGTTAGAAAAATATTTTTTCCCATTTTATTTCGTGATAAATATACCTATTCCATTCCTCTGGCCGTCTCATTCTTGCCAAGTCTCCCCTACTTGTGGATTGTAGACTTCGTAATTGTCCTGATATTTCTGACTTTCCTGATAAAAATATTTTGTCCTGATTTGTCTTAATATTCTTGTTTTTATTTATTTATTTAAAACAGTTCAATGCTCCCAAAAGATTTTCAGTTTCTCCCGAGGCTAAAAGAAACTAATTCTTTAAAAAAGGGAACTTGATCTCAACTTTTAAAGGTCAAAATTAGTGAAGCACTGGTTGATCGGCGATAAACGGCCACTTTGCCGATTAACATATTTGTCCATTTTTGCAGTTTATTCTCCTAAAAAATTATTTTAATATTAAAATTACTTTTGCTTAGACAAGTAACTATGCTAAATGAATTTGTTTCACTAAACCAATAGTTTCGAAACCTTACTGTTGTGTCTCCATTTGATTCAAAATTTTCAAATTATCTTGATAGAAATGTAAATACAGTGTTTTAATTTTAAATTTCTTCTTTTTCTTTTTTCTTTTTCTTTTCTTTCCTTTCTTTCTTCCTTTGTATGTGGAAATAAGATATTACTGGGAAAATTTAAAATGAGATTTCGTTTTTAAGGGGAAAAAAATACCGATTAAAAAAAAATACTTTTAGGAAAACTTGAAACTAAAAAAAAGAACTATTGTAACAAAAAATCAAGAAGAGAAAGGAAAAGAAAAAAAATAATAAAAAGAAAAGAAAAGGAAAAAACACAAAAACAAACCCGCGCCGCTCGCATATGCAAAATTGGCAGAACAGTTTTTTGCAAAGTAATGCTGTAATGATCCACACATTGTAAAAAGCGAAATTAAATGGGTAATGAACGAGTAAAATGTTCGCACAATGATGAGAGTGAAGAGAGAGAAAGCTCCATAAAATTCAATTCCAGTTGAACTGATCTTGATCAAAACATAACTGTCAATTTGACGACGCATAAGTTTAATTTGGGAATATTGTGTAGTTAACATAGAAGTGTATGAAAATACTACTTAAAATAGCGCTTAATATGTTCTACTGCCAAACCATTTCGCAATGCTTATTAAATTTATTGCCAAGTCCCCACGAATACCTTAATCGCCTTAATTTTGTTTCTCACTACAAAACGTTATAAAAAGCAAAATTCAGGTGACTAATGAATGAATTTAAACTATTTTGGTACAAACAAGTAGTAAATGTAAGAGGAATCACTTCATCAGGAATCTTTCAAAGCAGAAAAGTACAACTCCGACAGCCACTTTTTTAGGCATCAGTTAGAAGATAAAGTAACTTTCGTTAACCAAGATTTTTCTTCAAACGGAAGCTATAACGGAGTTCAACATTTGGTATCCATCCACTGTTTTGAATTTCAGTTCGCAGTTTTTTTTTTTTTTTTTTCAAGAAGTTCATCTCCTTACGCTTTTTGTTTTGATAAAGTTATTTATATCTTGAAAAACTATCCTCAACTAACTAATAAGCTCGCACTCAGTTGCATTCTCCTTTTCACATAACTCAGTTACATCCATTTTCAAACAAACAGTTCTGTCGCTGTCATCTTTTGGTCAGTGATCCGATTGTACTTATTTCGGTCTTCTCTTTGTGTTGCTGTTTCGTCTATTGTTTTAAATTCAGTTTCATTTCAAAGTTTTTATTTCATTGTTCACTTCTAATATTTCACCTCATTTTTTGGTGTTGTCGTTTGAGCCTTTCTTCCTATTTGAGTTTTGCTTTCAAGCTGAGGATACCGAATCCGTAATTTGCTTTCATGCAAAATTTTCCTTTTTGCATTGTTTTGCTTTGTATTTTAGTTTTACATGTACATTTTTGGAGTTTTGTTGTGAGAAAACGCGTTTCAAAAGATTCAAAAACTTTACTGAACTTTATTATTATTATTCTTTTGCTCCTTATTGCAGGAAATACTCACACTACTGCCAAACGAACGAAAATCAAACGAGAACTCTGAAAGTAGTAAATTTCAGAGTTCATGTTACGCAATGCAATTTCAAGGCTACAGCTCAAGCTAAGTTGAGAGCACATGATGACTTGCATAACCTTTTGTTATGGAAATTGTTCGCAAAATATCACTCGTGCCTGTATTTACGCTAAGAAAAGAAAGAGAAATGCTCCTTTATTTGGCTTAATGTGGCATTCATATGCGATATCGAATGATTAATGACGCGAGAGGTTTTGAATGAAAGAAGCTTACAAAATGCGCTATGAAACGTAATGACTACTAAAATTTTCTATTGATAGCTTCTGAAAAGAAAAAAAAATAGCTATAAATAAATTTAACACTGTACCTAAAAATCTCTGAAAATGTTCTACTGGGCTAAAAATTTGCCCTTTTTAATTAATTATTTTTTCTTGAGCTACGTTGTACTTTAAATTATTGGGAAATTTCATTGGCGACTTTCTGAATAAATGAGCAAAAAAACGTCTTCATTTTCGCAAAAATTACTGCTCGAGGAAATAAATACGTTTGCACTAACTATTTTCAAATACGTCTTTCTATCACTTTAGAATGAAAAAAATCAACTATAATCATTATATATTCTTCTTACCGTACTTTAAACCGTGATTTTAGTAGAAGAAAACGTTGAGCATCGCTAATGCCTGTTTTTATTTTTCCTGTACTTGCTACTTTTTAATATTCGTGAATGATTTATCATTTGTTGCTCAAAACGTTGTTCAGTTCAATAATTTGAACTGTACTTGATTAATTTTATACGACGAATACAAGGAAGAGGCGATTCCTTGAGGGACTCCACTGGTAATTTTCAATGTTGCATTTTCAAAAAAGGCGTTTTTAGAATATCTCTGATGCTAGGTTTAAGGCTCTCTTCGAGATACTTTTCGCAATTGAAGTCCGAAACATAAATGGTTAACATTTCTGTGCCTCAGAACCAGACTAACGTAAGTCCATTTTCGTCATTTTTCAGTAGAGGGGAAAAACGATGTATTCGACAATCGTTTTTCCCCTCTACTGAAAAATGACGAAAATGGACTTACGTTAGTCTGGTTCTGAGGTACAGATTTGTAAACTAAGAAGTGTAGTAAACGATACGTAATAAAATCAGTCGCCCCTCCCTTGAAACCTTTCTAGATCCACCCTTGTACAGCACGTTAATTCAGGGGAATTCAAGCAATGACGTTATTCTGTGAATGAAGTGAAAATCCGTAGCGAAGTGGAATCGTACGACGCATTGTATGCTAAGCTGTGCTAGCGGAAGAAATACTTAAACTGTCCCCTATTATTTGGGATTGAAGGCATAACGTAAAACATTGTTTGCATCGTTCAGCAGCTGAATCAATAATAAAATCGTTTGTGAAATTCATCATCGGGATGTTCAGCTTTCTTACTAATATAAAATATGTTGTTGCGCTAAGAACGTGTGATCTTATTTTTTTTATCTCCTAAATATACGCGTTGCTATGCCCGTTGGTTTAATTCTCAGTCAAGTACTACACTTGCATTTTATTTTTGGATTGTAGAGTCAAGAGCGCCCTGATGAGAGGTCACGACCTCCCGCAAATTTTCTCATTCGGAAGAATTTTGCCTGACCATTTGGAAAATTTGGGATCATAATTGCAATGTTGCAACTTTTAACTGCCCAACTGTCCCTTTTCATTATATGTGCGCACCCGTGTTCTTTTATTCGGCAAAATTCGGAGTTTTATTCGGCACGTTGACGATTTTTCCCTCAAGAAAAAAAAAAAAAAAAAAATTCGGGACGCCCCTGATTGGTTTACCAAAAACATAGAGATTAACAGATCAATAATTTAAAATTCATTTTTCAATCTTCATATATTCATTCGATTTTTACGTGTGAGGAAAATTTGATAGCAGAATAATTTGCAATCTAAATTAACCTGTTAACTGGGTATGACGAAATATTTCGTCATACATAAAAGCCTACAGCAATGGGCATGACGAAATTTGTCGATGCGTCATGAATTTTCATGTTCTTGTAATCTGTAACTTGAGCGCTATTAACGGGAAAACCGGCGCTGCATGATCTATACTTCGAGCTGCCACAATTTGGATTCATTTTACACTGTTAGAAATTTTTCCGACAAAAAGG